>OZ014510.1:28225392-28343392 GCA_963966075.1 Aphodius sticticus
CTCCTTTCTTCTTTTTCTTCTTCTCTCTTTCTTCTTTCTTCTTTCTTCTTTCTTCTTTCTTCTTTCTTCTTTCTTCTTTCTTCTTTCTTCTTTCTTCTTTCTTCTTTCTTCTTTCTTCTTTCTTCTTTCTTTCTTCTTCTTTCTTCTTTCTTCTTTCTTCTTTCTTCTTTCTTCTTTCTTCTTTCTTCTTTCTTCTTTCTTCTTTCTCTTTCTTCTTTCTTCTTTCTTCTTCTTTCTTCTTTCTTCTTTCTTCTTTCTTCTTTCTTCTTTCTTCTTTCTTCTTTCTTCTTTCTTCTTTTCTTTCTTCTTTCTTCTTTCTTCTTTCTTCTTTCTTCTTTCTTCTTTCTTCTTTCTTCTTTCTTCTTTCTTCTTTCTTCTTTCTTCTTTCTTCTTTCTTCTTTCTTCTTTCTTCTTTCTTCTTTCTTCTTTCTTCTTTCTTCTTTCTTCTTTCTTCTTTCTTCTTTCTTCTTTCTTCTTTCTTCTTTCTTCTTTCTTCTTCTTCTTCTTCTTCATGGAAACTAACTATTCTAATTGTCGTTGCGCCAGAAGGAATAATTACATTCTGTTCAACCTTTTGGAATTAGTAGGATTCCAGAGTGTTCAGCTTCAATCTTGTACCGTTGTCATCGAAGAAAACGTATCGTATATAATAAGAAACACCCATGACAACGGCTAACTGGTTACTGATATTAAAAAAAAAACATTCCCAAATAATTTATACCACCCTCCCCACCTATAAAAATAATTTCAAACCTTAAGGAAACCCTAAAAACCGTTTTAATAAAGACGTTTTAAACTTTGAAATTTATCTTTAACCACACATTATCAATTTGGAAGGGATTGAATCCTGGTGTCCACCGCCGTGTCAACTTTACCATTATAACGAAACAAATGCGTTTAAACGAATTTCTTATGTTTTATTTCATAGATTAAGCAGTGATAATATAAGAGTGAACGGTAAGTATATTAAAACACTGATGGTGACGTCATCATTTGTGTGCGTGTTCAACCATGTACAAAGTATACAGGGTCTCTATGCAGATCTGTATAATTTATTCAGGGTCTGTATGCATCTAAAATTTTAAATAACCCACTCTTAATATACATGTATTTATTTACATAAACGATTTCATTCCCATCCGCATATTAAATTAACCGGTTACGCCATCTGTTGGTGAAGTGCCGAACTATTATAATTTCAGCGTTGACCCCACGTCGGTATGTAGTTCGGTAATTGGTCGGTAGATGGCGCTCCTCGACACAATGTAATATATTAAATAATTACGTTCAAGAAGATGGCGTCGTGTAAAATATGGCGGTCGGTTGACTTGCCGTTTTAGCGCGTGGGGTTGGTACGTCTGGGGTTGGCGGACCTGGGGTTGACGCGAAAATTTGAAATTTTTAAGGTTGGCGGAAAAAATTTGAATTTTATCGGTTCGGGCGATCGGCGTTCGGTCATCATCGGGTAAGATGGTGCGCGCGAAATTCAAATCCGAATAAATTTGATGCGAAAATTTGAATTTTATCGGTTTGCGCATGCGTGGGAATGTTGACGCGAAAATTTGAATTTTTTAAGGTTGGCGGGAAAAATTTGAATTTTATCGGTTCGGGTGCGCTCGGCGTTCGGTCATCATAGGGTAAGATACGGCTGGCGGGAAAATTTGAATTTTATCGTAAATTCCAATACCGGTAGCGCCATCTATTGGTGATTACGCTCGAAAATAAAAATCGTAGTGCGTTCTCTCTCTAGCATCGATGGTTCTCTCTCTAACATCGACTTCAGTTCGTTCGGGTGCGCCCGGTTTGGGTCGGGTGGCGTCGGTGAGGTGGGGAGGTGGCGTTGAAAGTGCCATTTATTATCTACTGATTTGTTAATTTAATAAGAATACATTCTCTTTGTACCTTTTGTTTGTCTCCATCATCCATCGTGCCGCGCCGTTACGAAACAATTTGGTTATGTATTTTCTAAGCGCGGTGGTGACAGTTCAACATAACAGCGGCATGTTTATGGCTCATGCGCAGTTAGCACACATCGGCCGGACAACAATACGCGCACATCGCGCGTTGTACGAGAGCAGCGTTATATGAATTTGTTGTCGCAAAATCTTTAGCGCGTTGTAGGAATTCGCGTTGTACGAACTCGCGTTATAGGAGAGTCTACTGTAGTCACTATCGCACAGACAGCGGCCGTTACGTAGTGTCTCTGCCCTTTAAGAGGGGCGCCCTTCTCGATTTTCCTCATTATCGTAAGTTGGCACATGGTAGATTTTTGAATTTGGAATCTCGCCTTAGTCGGAACCCTCCCTTGCGTGCAGCTTATGGTTCCTTTATGAAGGACTACCTCGATTTAGGACACATGACGCGGACCAACCGAAGTGGATCGTACCTTATTCCCCATCACTGTGTTTACAAAAATCTTCAGTCTCTGTGTAAACTTAGAGTTGTTTTTGATGCTTCCGCTAGACCTTGGCGTCGATTGAATTCCACAGTTTCGTTGAATGATGTTTTATTGCCAGGTCCCAAGTTACAGCATGATGTTGGCGATCTTATTTTAAATTTTTGCTGCCACCAAATTGTCTTCACCACGGACATCTGTAAGATGTATCGTCAGATTTTAGTGGCTCCTTCGGACTGTAGCTTCCAGCACATTTTGTGGCGGGAGGATCCTGGTCAACCCATTGCGGAATATGAACTCCGAACCGTCACATATGGTCTCTCGTGCGCCCCCTTTCTGGTCCTTAGAGTAATTCAGCAGCTCGCGTCCGATGGACAGCTGACTTTTCCCATTGCCTCTCGAGTGTTACGTAGTGATGTGTATGTTGATGACGTCGTCACAGGCGCTCAAACCCTTGAAGAGGCACTCCATTTAAAAAATGAACTCGTTCTCCTTTTAGCTAGTGGTGGTTTCACGTTGAAGAAGTGGAACAGTAACTCCCCGGAGTTTCTGGAACAGATCCCTATCGAAGATCGTGAGCCGTCTTTGGATATCACATCGGGTGAGTCTCCCTCGGTTAAGATTTTAGGTATCCGGTTTGATGCGGAATCGGATTCGTTTACGTATAGCGTCTCTCCCACAGTAGGGACGGCTACTAAACGTTCTATACTTTCTAGCATTTCGCGAATTTTCGATCCGTTAGGTTGGATTTCTCCGGTGGTGTTTCTTGCGAAGAAGTTCATGCAGGATATCTGGAAGGCAAACGTCGACTGGGATGATCCTCTTCCCAATTCTTTATTGGACTTGTGGTTGACCTTTCAGGTGCAGATGTCCAGGCTCTCTGAAGTTAGGGTTCCCAGATTGATTCTCCCCAAATGCTGCTCTGATAGCATCATTGTTGGTTTCTGCGACGCTTCTGAGGACGGCTATGCCGCTGTCGTCTATTTACGTACGGAGTCGAGTCCCGTAACTCCGCCCAATGTTGGTATCTCACTGTTGAAGTCGAAAACTAGAGTTGCCCCCTTACGTTCTCTCTCTGTGCCCCGACTGGAATTGTGTGCTGCGGTACTTTTATCCAAATTGCTCAAGTCGTTGCTTCCCTTGATTGAAAGATTGTCAGTTTCTCAGTTTGTGTCGTGCAGTGATTCGACAATTACCCTTTCGTGGTTGAGGACCCCCCCGTATAGATTGAAAACTTTTGTCGCTAATAGAGTGGTCGAAGTCACTAATAATACCAATGTTACCGATTGGTATCACGTCGAGTCAGGGTTCAATTCCGCTGACTGTGCTTCGCGTGGTTTATTCCCGGAACAAATACTCTCTCACGTTTTATGGTGGCAAGGCCCTTCCTGGTTGAGACAGCGTAGAGAGCTGTGGCCAGTCTCTCGGTTGTGTCCCGATTCGCTTCACGATATTCCCGACGTGAAGCCCTCAAAAGTCACCTGTGTGGCTGCCCAGGAGACACATTTTTGGATAGATTGGATCCAACAGTTTTCCGACTTGTTGAAGTTAAAATTTAGCATGTCTTTTGTTTTGCGATTTATCGGCAATACTCGCAAGCACCCGATTTACAAGGGCTTTCTTAGCACTACAGAATTGCAAACCTCTCTCAACATTTTGATTAAACACACCCAAGCATTTTATTTTGCGGAGGAGATATCAATGATTCAAGCTGGTACCGTCTCAAAGCGTCTACAGAAGTTATCCCTTTTTATTGACCAGGCGGGCGTCCTCAGGGTGGGCGGCCGGCTTCATTTTTCAGACCTTGCGTTCCATGAGAGACACCCCATGTTGTTGCCAAAGAACGCCCACTTAACCCTCCTTATTGTTAAGCATTATCATACGGTTCACATGCACGCGGGCACTCGCACTTTGCAAGCGTTGTTGGGTAGACGCTTTTGGATTATTGCGTCACGACTAGTAATTCGCCGATGTAGAGCACAAGTGATTACTCCTTTAATGGGTAACTTACCCCACTCTCGCGTTAACCCCAGTCGTCCATTTATTAAAGTCGGTGTCGATTTTGCCGGTCCGTTCTCATTGAAAGAATTAACCCGAAAGAACGCTAAAATCTACAAGGCCTATTTTTGCATTTTTGTGTGCATGGCCACGCGGGCTGTGCATTTAGAAGCGGTTACCGAATTGTCGACAGAAGCCTTTCTGGCCACCCTAGATAGATTTATCGCACGTCGCGGACTGTGTACAAATATTTACAGTGACTGCGGTACGAATTTTGTTGGCGCCGCGCGGTACTTAAGCGAATTATCGGAATTTTAGAGAAACCCGGAGGTGCACCGGCGCATCGGTGGCAATCTAGCCCAAAGGGACATAAATTGGAGCTATAATCCCCCTGCCGCTCCGCATTTTGGCGGTTTGTGGGAGGCCGGAGTCAAAAGTGTCAAACATCACCTTACTCGCGTTGTCGGCACCCGATCCCTCACGTACGAAGAATTCGCTACGGTTCTAGCCAAAATAGAGGCTATTCTCAATTCTCGGCCCCTGTGTATTCTACCCTCCGATGTTGATGAGTTATAATATTTGACCCCCGGACATTTTTTAATCGGCGCGCCGTTGTTATCGTGCCCGGAACCTGACTACGAAGGTGACGTAACTTTGACAAGGCGGTGGCAACTCACTCGTCAAATCACTCAACACTTCTGGAGGCGATGGTCGTCGGAATATTTGCAAGCTTTGCAACAGAAGTCCAAGTGGACCACGGCATCCCAAACCCTAGGTCCCGGTGATGTGGTTTTTCTGGTCACACCGAATTCGGCCCCGTTAAATTGGCCCTGTGGCATAGTTAAAACCGTTTTTCCCGGTCACGATGGCCATGTCCGTGTCGTCGAAGTTCAGACTAACACCGGCATTTATAAGCGCCCCGTCACAAAGCTTGTTGCGCTCCCCTCTTCGAATTGACTTCGAACTTTAGTATGTTTGTTTTTTCAGTTTTGCTTTTTTCCCCTTAAGTAGAAGGGCTATGAGAGTTCTAGACCAATTTTACGGGTTATTTTAAAGGGCGGTATAAAATCACTTTACTTCCGGTCTAGGAGACACCTATAGTGTGACAATGATATCGATGACGTCATTGCGGTCGCGACCTCACTTGCACTTTAAAAGACGTTGGGAACTCGGCGGTTTGGAAATAAAAAAGTGTCCGGGTAAGGATTTGAACCCGAGACTGTATAATCACGAGTCGAGCTTTCTAGCCAATAGGCTACACAGCCTCTTGATACCCGAACGGTAAAATGGTAATGATATATCGGCGCAACGACTTCGATTCGATGGTTGAGCGATGTACCGTTTATGGTTGCGGGCTAGTCTATATGCTTTTAGGCTGTATAATTTGGACGCCAATATTTCCCGCCTAAAGTGTTTATGTGTGGAAATGTGAGCTTGGGAGACTCAACAATTTAAATCCATATATTTTTAGTTTGTCAAACGTGTACCAACTTAAAATTTATCACCTAGATCAGCCATTTTGTCTCCACATCTAAAAAATAATTTCACAAATTTGGTTTGTTATTGAGGTTGCATATATGAATGGAAAAGAAAAATTGTCAAAAAGACAATCAAAATGACACCCATATATCGGCGCAGCGACCTTGGGATGAACCACCTAAGAGGTAGAAATTTAAGGGTGGGAGGCTCAACGCGATAAATCTATTAATTTTTAGTTTGTATCGGCGCAGCGACCTTGGGATGAATCACCTAAGAGGTAGAAATTTAAGGGTGGGAGGCTCAACGCGATAAATCTATTAATTTTTAGTTTGTATCGGCGCAGCGACCTTGGGATGAACCACCTAAGGGGTAGAAATTTAAGGGTTGGAGGCTCAACGCGATAAATCTATTAATTTTTAGTTTGTAACATACGATGACATCAAATCAATTTTACCATCAGTTGATGGTTGAGCGCTAAGAAGAAATCGAAGGGTGCAACGGGGAGAGTAATCTTATGACCAAATGTTTCATACAGCACCGAATTACAATTTAACATTGTTTCTTAAGGAAATCAAGCAAAAATTTGATGTATTTTACGAGCATCTTGTCTGCAAATAATAAGCTTCGTTCCTATTGGTTGATTATAATTTACTTCATAGTGGTCAATGGTGTATAAACCCTGAAAATAATATTTATTTTCAATTGTGCTTCGAACGTCTTTGTGTCTATCTGTGCATCCTACAGTAAATATATTTATTTATCGGTGTAAAGATGGATGTAAAACAGAGGTAGACAATAGCATCCATGATGAGAGTTAATTTTTCCAAGCGTAAACCGATCAAATTCAAATTTTCGCATCAGATTAAAAGAAGAATTATCCATATTCTTCTGGTAATGGTTTTAACAACAGCAGGAAATTTAATTCAAATCATAATAATCGAGGTAACAGACAAAATTCTTTCACAAATAACTATCAAAGACAGAACCAAAATTACGGAAATGGTAATACGCCAGCGAACAATTATTTGCAACCTCAGCGCGAGTTTAGCAGAGGTCGTGCTCCGCAAGTAAATGCTGTGTCCGCAGAAACAGAAATAAATATTAACAATACACATACTTAATTGAATTGTCTTAATTGTGTTACTGTTTGAACAATAAACTGATTATTATTATTATTATTAATAAAAACTATAGAAATAATTATTTTAGAGGACAAACTCAGTTCAGATGTCAAAATAATTTTATGCGAATTTAAAATGATAATCGTTTATGCAAATAATTGCATGTAAATTAAGAGTGGTTATTTAAAATTTTAGATGGTATCATATGGACTTATTGGTTTTCTCAATTGCTTAAGAAGCTAGAGCCGGTTAAAATACGGTTTCGTTAATAACGCAAACGGTTGTAACCTTGTTATAAATTGAAAAATAATAAGTCCATATGAAACGTTTTACACAGTATCTCATTTACCATACTGGAGAAAAATTGCGGGGAAAAAAGTGAAAAATGAAAGAGTTACAAAGAAAAACTTACAAAAGTATTATGAAATAGAATGTTCGACTAAATATTATGGAGGTAAAGTAAAACTGTTTTTGGTGTACAAAAGTTTTAATAATAATTTTGTAAGAGTAATCTGTATTTGATTATATTTAAATTAAAACTGTCTTAGAGAACTTAGAAGAATTAAAATGAGAATTAGACCATTTATCACCATATACCAACACAAAATTGTTATGTGAAAGCGCTTCCAGTTATGCGTTTAGGGCCTCCATTTATCCGGTTAGCGCCTCCATTTATCCGTTTAGCGCCTCCATTTATCATCTTAGCGCCTCCATTTATCATCCTAGCGCCTCCATTTATTCGTTTAGCGCCTCCATTTATCCGGTTAGCGCCTCCATTTATCCGTTTAGCGCCTCCATTTATCATCTTAGCGCCTCCATTTATCATCTTAGCGCCTCCATTTATTCGTTTAGCGCCTCCATTTGTCCGGTTAGCGCCTCCATTTATCCGTTTAGCGCCTCCATTTATCCGTTTAGCGCCTCCATTTATCATCTTAGCGCCTCCATTTATCATCTTAGCGCCTCCATTTATTCGCTTAGCGCCTCCATTTATCCGGTTAGCGCCTCCATTTATGCGTTTAGCGCCTCCATTTATCATCTTAGCGCCTCCATTTATTCGTTTAGCGCCTCCATTTATCCGGTTAGCGCCTCCATTTATTCGTTTAGCGCCTCCATTTATCCGTTTAGCGCCTCCATTTATCATCTTAGCACCTCCATTTATCCGGTTAGCGCCTCCATTTATCATCTTAGCGCCTCCATTTATCATCTTAGCGCCTCCATTTATCATCTTAGCGCCTCCATTTATTCGTTTAGCGCCTCCATTTATCCGGTTAGCGCCTCCATTTATCCGTTTAGCGCCTCCATTTATCATCTTAGCGCCTCCATTTATTCGTTTAGCGCCTCCATTTATCCGGTTAGCGCCTCCATTTATCTGTTTAGCGCCTCCATTTATCCGGTTAGCGCCTCGATTGATCCGTTTAGCGCCTCCATTTATCATCTTAGCGCCTCCATTTATCCGGTTAGCGCCACCATTTATCATCTTAGCGCCTCCATTTATCATCTTAGCGCCTCCATTTATCATCTTAGCGCCTCCATTTATCCGTTTAGCGCCTCCATTTATCATCTTAGCGTCTCCATTTATTCGTTTAGCGCCTCCATTTATCCGGTTAGCGCCTCCATTTATCCGTTTAGCGCCTCCATTTATCATCTTAGCGCCTCCATTTATCCGTTTAGCGCCTCCATTTATCATCTTAGCGCCTCCATTTATCCGTTTAGCGCCTCCATTTATCATCTTAGCGCCTCCATTTATGCGTTTAGCGCCTCCATTTATCCGGTTAGCGCCTCCATTTATCATCTTAGCGCCTCCATTTATCCGGTTAGCGCCTCCATTTATCCGTTTAGCGCCTCCATTTATCCGTTTAGCGCCTCCATTTATCATCTTAGCGCCTCCATTTGTCCGGTTAGCGCCTCCATTTATCCGTTTAGCGCCTCCATTTATCCGGTTAGCGCCTCCATTTATCATCTTAGCGCCTCCATTTATCATCTTAGCGCCTCCATTTATTCGTTTAGCGCCTCCATTTATCCGGTTAGCGCCTCCATTTATGCGTTTAGCGCCTCCATTTATCATCTTAGCGCCTCCATTTATTCGTTTAGCGCCTCCATTTATCCGGTTAGCGCCTCCATTTATTCGTTTAGCGCCTCCATTTATCCGTTTAGCGCCTCCATTTATCATCTTAGCACCTCCATTTATCCGGTTAGCGCCTCCATTTATCATCTTAGCGCCTCCATTTATCATCTTAGCGCCTCCATTTATCCGTTTAGCGCCTCCATTTATCATCTTAGCGCTTCCATTTATTCGTTTAGCGCCTCCATTTATCCGGTTAGCGCCTCCATTTATCCGTTTAGCGCCTCCATTTATCATCTTAGCGCCTCCATTTATTCGTTTAGCGCCTCCATTTATCCGGTTAGCGCCTCCATTTATCTGTTTAGCGCCTCCATTTATCCGGTTAGCGCCTCGATTGATCCGTTTAGCGCCTCCATTTATCATCTTAGTGCCTCCATTTATCCGGTTAGCGCCACCATTTATCATCTTAGCGCCTCCATTTATCATCTTAGCGCCTCCATTTATCATCTTAGCGCCTCCATTTATCCGTTTAGCGCCTCCATTTATCATCTTAGCGTCTCCATTTATTCGTTTAGCGCCTCCATTTATCCGGTTAGCGCCTCCATTTATCCGTTTAGCGCCTCCATTTATCATCTTAGCGCCTCCATTTATCCGTTTAGCGCCTCCATTTATCATCTTAGCGCCTCCATTTATCCGTTTAGCGCCTCCATTTATCATCTTAGCGCCTCCATTTATGCGTTTAGCGCCTCCATTTATCCGGTTAGCGCCTCCATTTATCATCTTAGCGCCTCCATTTATCCGGTTAGCGCCTCCATTTATCCGTTTAGCGCCTCCATTTATCCGTTTAGCGCCTCCATTTATCATCTTAGCGCCTCCATTTGTCCGGTTAGCGCCTCCATTTATCCGTTTAGCGCCTCCATTTATCCGGTTAGCGCCTCCATTTATCCGTTTAGCGCCTCCATTTATCATCTTAGCGCCTCCATTTATCCGGTTAGCGCCTCCATTTATCATCTTAGCGCCTCCATTTATCCGTTTAGCGCCTCCATTTACCATCTTAGCGCCTCCATTTATCATCTTAGCGCCTCCATTTATCCGGTTAGCGCCTCCATTTATCCGTTTAGCGCCTCCATTTATCATCTTAGCGCCTCCATTTATCCTCTTAGCGCCTCCATTTATCCTCTTAGCGCCTCCATTTATCCTCTTGGCGCCTCCATTTATCCGGTGGCGCCTCCATTTATCCGGTTAGCGCCTCCATTTATCATCTTAGCGCCTCCATTTATCCGTTTAGCGCCTCCATTTATCATCTTAGCGCCTCCATTTATCATCTTAGCGCCTCCATTTATCCGTTTAGCGCCTCCATTTATCCGTTTAGCGCCTCCATTTATCATCTTAGCGCCTCCATTTATCCTCTTAGCGCCTCCATTTATCCTCTTAGCACCTCCATTTATCCTCTTAGCGCCTCCATTTATCCGTTTAGCGCCTCCATTTATCCTCTTAGCGCCTCCATTTATCCTCTTAGCGCCTCCATGTATACTCTTAGCGCCTCCATTATACAGATCTGTATACAGACCCTGTATAATCACAACAGACCCTGTATACAGACCCTGTACAATCACAACAGACCCTGTATACAGACCCTGTATAATCACAACAGACCCTGTATACAGACCCTGTGTAATCACAACAGACCCTGTATAATCACAACAGACCCTGTATACAGACCCTGTATATTGGGATGAGTTGGGTTTGGTTGGGCGCGCCCAAGAGGATAAATGGAGGCGCTAAGAGGATAAATGGAGGCGCTAAGATGATAAATGGAGGCGCTAAACGGATAAATGGAGGCGCTAAACGGATAAATGGAGGCGCTAAGATGATAAATGGAGGCGCTAAGATGATAAATGGAGGCGCTAAACGGATAAATGGAGGCGCTAAACGGATAAATGGAGGCGCTAACCGGATAAATGGAGGCGCTAAACGAATAAATGGAGGCGCTAAGATGATAAATGGAGGCGCTAAGATGATAAATGGAGGCGCTAAACGGATGAATGGAGGCGCTAACCGGATAAATGGAGGCGCTAACCGGATAAATGGAGGCGCTAAACGAATAAATGGAGGCGCTAAGATGATAAATGGAGGCGCTAAGATGATAAATGGAGGCGCTAAACGGATAAATGGAGGCGCTAACCGGATAAACGGAGGCGCTAAACGGATAAATGGAGGCGCTAACCGGATAAATGGAGGCGCTAAGATGATAAATGGAGGCGCTAAACGGATAAATGGAGGCGCTAAACGGATAAATGGAGGCGCTAACCGGATAAATGGAGGCGCTAAACGCATAAATGGAGGCGCTAAGATGATATGTGGAGGTGCTAAACGGATAAATGGAGGCGCTAAGATGATAAATGGAGGCGCTAAACGGATAAATGGAGGCGCTAAGATGATAAATGGAGGCGCTAAACGGATAAATGGAGGCGCTAACCGGATAAATGGAGGCGCTAAACGAATAAATGGAGACGCTAAGATGATAAATGGAGGCGCTAAACGGATAAATGGAGGCGCTAAGATGATAAATGGAGGCGCTAAGATGATAAATGGAGGCGCTAAGATGATAAATGGTGGCGCTAACCGTATAAATGGAGGCGCTAAGATGATAAATGGAGGCGCTAAACGGATCAATGGAGGCGCTAACCGGATAAATGGAGGCGCTAAACAGATAAATGGAGGCGCTAACCGGATAAATGGAGGCGCTAAACGAATAAATGGAGGCGCTAATATGATAAATGGAGGCGCTAAACGGATAAATGGAGGCGCTAAGATGATAAATGGAGGCGCTAAGATGATAAATGGAGGCGCTAACCGGATAAATGGAGGCGCTAAGATGATAAATGGAGGCGCTAAACGGATAAATGGAGGCGCTAACCGGATAAATGGAGGCGCTAAACGAATAAATGGAGGCGCTAACTGGATAAATGGAGGCGCTAAACGAATAAATGGAGGCGCTAAGATGATAAATGGAGGCGCTAAACGGATAAATGGAAGCGCTAACCGGATAAATGGAGGCGCTAAACGAATAAATGGAGGCGCTAAGATGATAAATGGAGGCGCTAAGATGATAAATGGAGGCGCTAAACGGATAAATGGAGGCGCTAACCGGATAAATGGAGGCGCTAACCGGATAAATGGAGGCGCTAAACGAATAAATGGAGGCGCTAAGATGATAAATGGAGGCGCTAAGATGATAAATGGAGGCGCTAAACGGATAAATGGAGGCGCTAAACGGATAAATGGAGGCGCTAACCGGATAAATGGAGGCGCTAAACGAATAAATGGAGGCGCTAAGATGATAAATGGAGGCGCTAAGATGATAAATGGAGGCGCTAAACGCATAAATGGAGGCGCTAACCGGATAAATGGAGGCCCTAAACGCATAAATGGAAGCGCTTTCACATAACAATTTTGTGTTGGTATATGGTGATAAATGGTCTAATTCTCATTTTAATTCTTCTAAGTTCTCTAAGACAGTTTTAATTTAAATATAATCAAATACAGATTACTCTTACAAAATTTTAACTGTTTCTTCGCTTTTTACTATCCTATTTGTTAAAAATATTTCCTAATTCTTCAATACGTTATTTGACTCTCCAATATACTGTTGAATAATGCTAATCTGCGCTTTAGCTTGCTTTCTTACACCAATCTTTTCACATAACAATTTTGTGTTGGTATATAGTAATAAATGGTCTAATTCTAATTTTAATTCTTCTAAGTTCTCTAAGGCAGTTTTAATTTAAATATAATCAACAAGCTATTGTTTATTCTGGAAATTTGGTAAATTTTTCTTTTGATTAGAATATAAATTTCTTCTGATAGCACACCCTGTATATTTGTACATTTTTTAATTCTAGGATTAATTCTTTTGTCATCATTTGTCACCATCATTTTTTAGTTATAAGCAATTAATCAAAACTCGTGGACTTCAAATTAAGAATATTTTCCCTCATTCACATTTCTCTTAATTTGGCAGCTTAATTACTTAATTTAATAATATTTCATAATTTAGTTATTTTTTCTTCATTTTTTATTTTTTATCCGTTAATGATCGATTAATTGCTCTAACTTTTGTAATATTGGACTGATTTTAGTGATTCTTTCACGATTTCTATGCAAGTTTCTATTCACATTTCTATGTATGTGTTCTGTAACATTTGTATGGTTGTGATATATTGCTATTATTATATATTTTTAATATTTTTATGTTTGTTTAATTGTTATAATACTATTTATTTTTGTTTAAATATTATAAACTTTTCTATATTATTAAAACTTTTGTACACCAAAAACAGTTTTACTTTACCTCCATAATATTTAGTCGAACATTCTATTTCATAATACTTTTGTAAGTTTTTCTTTGTAACTCTTTCATTTTTCACTTTTTTCCCCGCAATTTTTCTCCAGTATGGTAAATGAGATACTGTGTAAAACGTTTCATATGGACTTATTATTTTTTCAATTTATAACAAAGTTACAACCGTTTGCGTTATTAACGAAACCGTATTTTAACCGGCTCTAACTTCTTAAGCAATTGAGAAAACCAATAAGTCCATATGATACCATCTAAAATTTTAAATAACCACTCTTAATTTACATGCAATTATTTGCATAAACGATTATCATTTTAAATTCGCATAAAATTATTTTCACATCTGAACTGAGTTTGTCCTCTAAAATAATTATTTCTATAGTTTTTATTAATAATAATAATAATAATCAGTTTATTGTTCAAACAGTAACACAATTAAGACAATTCAATTAAGTATGTGTATTGTTAATATTTATTTCTGTTTCTGCGGACGCAGCATTTACTTGCCGATCACGACCTCTGTGTGAACTCGCGCTGAGGTTGCAATTATTTGCATAAACGATTATCATTTTAAATTCGCATAAAATTATTTTCACATCTGAACTGAGTTTGTCCTCTAAAATAATTATTTCTATAGTTTTTATTAATAATAATAATAATAATCAGTTTATTGTTCAAACAGTAACACAATTAAGACAATTCAATTAAGTATGTGTATTGTTAATATTTATTTCTGTTTCTGCGGACACAGCATTTACTTGCGGAGCACGACCTCTGCTAAACTCGCGCTGAGGTTGCAAATAATTGTTCGCTGGCGTATTACCATTTCCGTAATTTTGGTTCTGTCTTTGATAGTTATTTGTGAAAGAATTTTGTCTGTTACCTCGATTATTATGATTTGAATTAAATTTCCTGCTGTTGTTAAAACCATTACCAGAAGAATATGGATAATTCTTCTTTTAATCTGATGCGAAAATTTGAATTTGATCGGTTTACGCTTGGAAAAATTAACTCTCATCATGGATGCTATTGTCTACCTCTGTTTTACATCCATCTTTACACCGATAAATAAATATATTTACTGTAGGATGCACAGATAGACACAAAGACGTTCGAAGCACAATTGAAGATACATATTATTTTCAGGGTTTATACACCATTGACCACTATGAAGTAAATTATAATCAACCAATAGGAACGAAGCTTATTATTTGCAGACAAGATGCTCGTAAAATACATCAAATTTTTGCTTGATTTCCTTAAGAAACAATGTTAAATTGTAATTCGGTGCTGTATGAAACATTTGGTCATAAGATTACTCTCCCCGTTGCACCCTTCGATTTCTTCTTAGCGCTCAACCATCAACTGATGGTAAAATTGATTTGATGTCATCGTATGTTACAAACTAAAAATTAATAGATTTATCGCGTTGAGCCTCCAACCCTTAAATTTCTACCCCTTAGGTGGTTCATCCCAAGGTCGCTGCGCCGATACAAACTAAAAATTAATAGATTTATCGCGTTGAGCCTCCCACCCTTAAATTTCTACCTCTTAGGTGATTCATCCCAAGGTCGCTGCGCCGATACAAACTAAAAATTAATAGATTTATCGCGTTGAGCCTCCCACCCTTAAATTTCTACCTCTTAGGTGGTTCATCCCAAGGTCGCTGCGCCGATATATGGGTGTCATTTTACCGTCTTTTTGACAATTTTTCTTTTCCATTCATATATGCAACCTCAATAACAAACCAAATTTGTGAAATTATTTTTTAGATGTGGAGACAAAATGGCTGATCTAGGTGAAATTTTAAGTTGGTACACGTTTGACAAACTAAAAATATATGGATTTAAATTGTTGAGTCTCCCAAGCTCACATTTCCACACATAAACACTTTAGGCGGGAAATATTGGCGTCCAAATTATACAGCCTAAAAGCGAATAGACTAGCCCGCAACCATAAACGGTACATCGCTCAACCATCGAATCGAGGTCGTTGCGCCGATATATCATTACCATTTTACCGTTCGGGTATCAAGAGGCTGTGTAGCCTATTGGCTAGAAAGCTCGACTCGTATGATCGTACAGTACACTTGCATACTCGCGCCGCGATTCCGTTTATTAAAGACGTTTTGGCAAAACACCTAACAAAATTCTATGACAAAACCATTTGGCATGAAAACCCCCTCATACGAGGCATCTCCGACAAAGTCAGGATGAGAAAACATCGGTACCCATTCGAGGCCCACAACCTCTTACCACCACCTCTTGAGGAAGACGTGCCGGAACCGCCTGAGCAGCCTGAGGATGACTTTGGGTGGGGTGACGAACTGAACAGACGTGACCGACAGGAAATGCGACGCCACGTACGACAAGACCTACAAGACAGACGACAAGCCGAACGCGAACGTGAAGAGGACGCAGATGCAGCCGCAGACGCCGGAGGAGACACCGTTGCGTTGCGGGACGCCACCGACGAGGACGACTTCGATGCCGAGGAGGAGGACTTTGAGCCTGCAAATCGGCGGAGGAGGCGGCGAAGGCAGTGGCGGTAGCTGTGGTGCGTCCAGTGCGCGTTCGGCTCTAAAGAGTGCGGGGTGTCGCAAATGTTTAACTATATCTTTTAGCCGACAACGTTTTGCAAGCCATTTTTATCATTTTTGTAAAACATTTTATCGATTTTTATCGTCGTTTGTTCTTATAATTTACCCGCCAAGCTGTTAACTCACTGGCGGGTAAAACGTTCTTTGTTGTTGGTTTTTATTAGTTAATTTCGGATAAGCGCCCACGGCGCAAGGCACCGTATTTTAAATTTTATTTGAAAATATGTTTGTTCATGTTGTGCTTAATGGTATTTAATAAAAATTTGTTAATGTTAAAAAAGCTCGACTCGTGATTATACAGTCTCGGGTTCAAATCCTTACCCGGACACTTTTTTATTTCCAAACCGCCGAGTTCCCAACGTATTTTAAAGTGCAAGTGAGGTCGTGACCGCAATGACGTCATCGATATCATTGTCACACTATAGGTGTCTCCTAGACCGGAAGTAAAGTGATTTTATACCCCCCTTTAAAATAACCCGTAAAATTGGTCTAGAACTCTCATAGCCCTTCTACTCAGACATATCAGTGTCTGCCTTGCAAAATGCTTTTTCGGTGGTTTAACAGTGTTGCTGTGCGTAGTTTATATCCCACCAAATACTTCTGCTGACGGCTATGACGACTTCCTTGATGTGCTCTCTTCGCGTTTGGTGGGTTCTAATCTGATTCTTGCTGGAGATTTCAACGCCCGTAATTTCACCGAAGGCGTTGACAGTCCAAGGACACGTTCGCTGCGTAGATTTTCTGATGTTTTGGATCTCAAGCAGTATAACACCGTACCCAATGATGACAACAAATACCTTGATTTGATCTTTTCGAATTTTGATTGTAATATTGCTGTTGCTAGAGACGATAGACCTTTTGTTCCGGAAGACATTTACCATCCCGCACTGTCTGTTTCTTTTGAAATTTCCACTTCCAACAAATGTGAAAGTTTCCCCACTGCCGACAATCATCGATATAACTTTAGGAAAGCCAATTTTATTGACCTTTATCACCAGCTGAGTACAGTCAATTGGTCTTTCTTGGGGGACATTTCTGATGTGGATTCCATGGTGGACTCATTTTATTCAGTGCTATATCGGATCCTGGACAAAACTGTACCATCTCAGCCTGTAAGGCAGAATAGGTTTCCGGATTGGTTTACACCTCAAATTGTGCGAGACTTGAAGATGAAAGAATACTACCGGAAAAAATATAGGGTCACCCAACATTCCTACTTTCTATCTCACTACAAGCGCCTGAGATTGGACGTGACGATTCAGATCAAACAGGCTTATGACTCCTTTGTTTCGCGTATTCAGGACAACATTAAACACGACCCTAGTCAGTTCTGGAGATACGTTCAAATGAAAAGAGGAACTAGTCGCATACCGTCGAGAGTGTCGGATGAATCTGGAGAATACGCTTTGCCTTCGGACATTGTGGATGCTTTCGCAAATTTCTTTTCAAGCGCTTACAAACCTCCACTAGTTAACCCCCATCTGAGTGTGTCGTCTCTGCCATCCTTCAGTATTAATCACGTCGATGATGATGATTTGGTAGCCATTATGGTGGGGTTACCTAATAAGCTTACTTCTGGGGAAGACCAGATACCGAGTTTTATGGTGCGCGATGCAAGATACGTCCTTGCGGAGCCAATGAGAATTATTATCAACCGATCTATTACTGCATCAATATTCCCGTCCAGATGGAAGCGCGCTAGGGTGATTCCGGTTTTTAAGAAGGGCGACACCTCTACAATTTCAAATTATAGACCAATTTCAATTCTTTCTAACTTCGGCAAAGTCTTTGAGCAACTAATTTCAACTGTCATATACAAACATATACAGCCCCACATTTCACCTAACCAGCACGGATTCTTGCCGAGAAGATCTACTATTACCAATTTAGCTACGATTGCCCAGTTTCTTTCGGAGGAGGTTGATGCACGTAGACAGGTGGATGTCATCTACACCGATTTTGCAAAGGCATTCGATACTATGGACCATGGGCTCTTACTTTCAAAATTAAACTCATTTGGCATGTCTACAACATTCTTGAGTCTAATGAAGTCTTACCTTACCGATAGGGTGTGCTACGTTTTCTATAATGGCTACTCTTCGCGTGAATTTCCTCCGGAATCCGGAGTACCTCAGGGATCTAATTTAGGACCATTACTTTTCAACGTTTTTATCAATGACTTGATCTGCATATTTTCCTGTAATGCCCTTGCTTATGCCGATGATTTGAAGATCTTTGCCAGCATAGTTACGATGCGTGACGCTGAGTTACTGCAACATGATCTCGATCGACTTCACACCTGGTGCAACGACAACGGGCTCACACTTAGTATCGACAAATGCTGTCAGGTATCCTACACCGGGAGGCTGCGACCAATCAACACCAACTATACAATTGGCTCCGTGCCACTTCAAAGGCTTACAAGGATGCGCGATCTGGGGGTGATTTTTGATGCCGACCTCAATTTCGCTAGCCATATTGACACTGTCCGTGCCCAGGCTTCCCGCATGTTAGGATTTATCACTCGGACAATAGACAAAACAGCTGATCCAGGTATATTGAAAACACTTTTTTATGCCCTGGTGGTCTCACGGCTTGAGTATGCAGCGGTTGTATGGTACCCACTCTCAGCCGGGCAACGACAGTCTATTGAAAAGATTCAGCGTCGCTTCCTTAAACTCCTTTCGTTTAGGGCTGATGGGCAATATCCAGAACGCGGATGCTGTCACGATGCGCTACTGGCGCGCCACAATATGACGTCACTATCCGATCGTCGTGGTCATGCGAGTGCGATGTTTATTGTTGGTGTCATTCGGAATAGCATTGACTCTGCCGCTCTTTTGTCGCGAGTGAACTTTTTTTGTGCCACGTGTGAACGCTCGTCGTACTAACGTTTTCCAGCTGCCGCGTTGCCGTACTAACATTTTGAGGAGAGCGCCGCTGACTCAGATGTGTTTGAACGCGAATAAGCTGGATGTAGACATTTTTCAGTGATTTGTATTTATCTCTTACGTTTTTGCCTATTTGATATTGTGTTGTAATTCATTTGAATACTTTATTCATAATCGACAATTTACTTATTTCTAATTTTGTCCTGTATAATGGTGCGCTGTTGGGCAATAAAATATATATTATTATTATAAATATATATTATTATTATAAATATATATTATTATTATTACTCCCTTAGTTTAAATTTATGCTAAATTTGGTGGGCGGCTATGTTGCGGCGCAACAGTTAATTTGATTTATTATTTAGTTAGTATTTTTATTTATTGGAACCAGAATGTTTGGCGAATTACAGTTTTCCCTCTCTCCCCTTACCCCCCAAATTTCCCACCATACCACTCACTCAACCATAGGCAAGTGACCCGAGTGCGTCGTTTCGTGTGAGAAAATACACGCCCAACCCTCTCAAATACTATAGTTTTCGCGTAGAGCGCGACCCCAAAGTGCTTAGTGTGGTTAATCCCGGGGCATCAAGAGTGCCGTTCTCATCAGGTCAATTTGGAGAGTTTTGTCCGTGGTGAACCGGCGCCTCTGGATTTGGTTGGTGAGTTTTTCCAGACTTTCCATTGCGCTTAAACTACCTTCAGTTATTCCATCGAAACTGCCCAAACAGTTAGTGATCAGCTAGAAACATTCTACAAGACTGTTAACTACCTAGTGATTAGCAAGTCATTATTAAGTTCCTTTCGTTTTGAAAACCATATAAGTAGTACGTCAGATTACGAATAAATAACGGTACAAAGAACTACCTAATAGTATTCTGTGAAAACTATGTTTACGTTAAGTCAAAGTGTATTGTTAATCGGCTTAATATAAAAGTCAAAGGAGGTTAAGCCCTTCCATTACAGAACACTATAAATTTAGCTGCTGGATCACTATTAAACGTGCAAATTTGAAGTCCTCGCAAGTTAATCAGTGAAGTTAGCATACGTCATTCATTCAAGCTACAAAATTATTAAGTAAGTTCCTGCTTTTCAATTATCTAATATGAAGTTATTAATCGTCATATATCGTTAGGATGGTGTCAACTGCTGCAAATCTGAAATCAGCTATTCAATTACAACGTCAGCAATACGATCTTCGTCGTCTGAATCTAAAAGATAAAATTGAAAATTTCGTACTTCCGATATATTCGTTTACCGCTGAGAGGCTACCTTGGATCTGCAATGGCAAGTTCAACCATTTTTAGTGGGTATTCAGATCTGTGGTGAATATTTAGATAATAAAATATCCATTGATATATTCTTAACAAAAATGCGAAACCACGATTTATTATCCACCGTATGTAAGGAGTTAAGTGATCAGATCCACATAACACTACTCCAGAATCGCTGGGAAGTACTTGCGGTATAAAGTAAAATTAAGTCATACATCGTATAAACGTTTATTACTGTTAGCAATAAGATTTACATACTTATACAGTTACTTTGACATACTTATACAATTTCAACTGTAGTCTTTCTTTGCTTTGTATCCAATAAGTTATTTATCGAGTAAGCAACATGTTCAACCTATGGTAAATTATTGAGTTTTAGTCAGCGGGCCCTATTCGTAGTTGCTAGATGGTGTGATGGCAGCTGAAACCCAGTTTATAATTATGTAATGATGTGTCTATCAATATAATAAATAATGTTTTTATGTCAATTGTCTGCGTTTTATTCCGGAGTATAGCAATATGATTAGTGAATTCTCAACGAGTTCGGTCGTAGATCATTAATGTTAATCTGACTAGGTGGGAATGGTACTATATAATACGGATAATGTACTTGGTGAGTGAATTATCGAATAATAATCGAGTGATTATCAGTATCAGTAGGTAATAAATGTTACACTACATCCAAAAGGAAGCATACAAAAAAAATGTCCTTTTAAAATATTAAATTACTATAATCACCCTGTATACTACTACAAACATCCTGTATATCTCGTTTCACGACACGAGTCATCTACCAGATCAGTGTTCAACACACAAGAAAATATACAATTTAAAATATGAAATTACTATAATCATCCTATATACCAACTACTACAAACAACCCAGTATATTACGTTTTATGACACACGTCTTCTACCGGTTATGCCTATGAGCAAACAAAAGAAAAAATTCATTGTAAAATGTTAAAATTTGCTATAACTGTGTTTACGTTAAGTCAAAGTGTGCTGTTAATCGACTTATTGGAGAAACAGTTTATGTGTCTGGAGTGACTGTTGTTAAAATATGATACTAAAATTAAAATCCATTTGAAAATGCTAAAAAATACTATACTCTACCATCACGCTGTATAAAACATCCATTTTTTCCCGATTCGCTCGTCATGTGTCTATAATCGTTAAACATGGCCAGGATATATGTTGTTCATCAGTTCAAATCATTCGTGAGGTAATTTTTTATTTCATGTTTGGAGAAACAGCTTTCATGTTTGGAGAAACAACTTTCATGGCATTTGAAATTGATATATCATCCTCACGATTGGTTAAATGGATTAGAATGTTCAACAGATGTCTCTAATCGTTAAATCATGGCCAGGATATCTGTTGTTCATCAGTTCAAATCATTCGTGAGGTAATTTTTTACTTTAAGTTTTTTAAAACCTTGGGTTTGGATTTGAGTTGGGTTCTCAAGCTATTTTCTCAAACAGGTAAGCTGCTTTCTCAAACAGGAAAGCTGTTTTCACAAACAGGTAAGCTGTTTCCAATAACAGGTAAGTTGTTTTCTCAAACAGGTTAGCCGCTTGGTTGGGTTGGGTTTGGATTTTTTTGGGTTTTGTGTTTGACTGGTTGGGTTGGGTTTTGGTTTGGCTGGGTGGGTTGGGTTGAGATGGGTTTGGATTTTGAGTTTTGGGTTGGCTGGCTGTGTTAGCGGTACGGCTGGTGGTACGGCGGTACGGAGAAACAGCTTTCGTCTTTGGAGAAACAGCTTCCGTGTTTAGAGAAACATCTTTCGTGTTTGTAGAAACAGCTTTCGTGTTTGGAGAAACAGGTTTGGGTTTTGGGTTTTGGGATGTGTTGGATGGGTTTGTATTTTGTATTTTATGCTGGGTTTGGCTGGTTGGGTTTAATTTTTGGGTTAGGGTGGTTGAGTAGGGTTGGGTTGGTTGGGTTTGACTTTTGGGTTGGGCCGAGTTGGGTTTGGATTTTGGGTTTTGGGTTGGTTGGCTGTGTTGGCGGTACGGCGGTACGGAGAAACAGCTTTCGTGTTTCGTGAAACAGCTTTCGTGTTTGGAGAAACAGCTTTGGGTTTAGGATTTTGGGATGGGTTGGATGGCTTTGTATTTTGGATTTTGTGTTGGGTTTTTTGGGTTGGGGTGGTTGAGTAGGGTTGGGTTGGTTAGGTTTGACTTTTGGGTTGGGCCGAGTTGGGTTTGGATTTTGAGGTTTGGCTTGGTTGGCTGGGTTGGCGGTACGGATAGCGGCACGGCGGGCGGTACGTCGGTACAGGCGGTATGGTCCAGACCCGGCGTTACTCTACTACTAATAACATAATAAATAACTTCAACATATAACATTTAACTTTATAACATATAACTTCAATTTTCTTTGGTATTTGGAAAATGTGACAAAGATGCTTTTCTTTTGTTTGCCGTTCCATCACTCTCCCTAATAAGACCCCAGCAGTAGTCGCCCATCATCGAAGGGTTCCAGTGACCTTGGTAACGATGTTCCATCGTATGGATGTCTTGGTGAAAGCGTTTTCCCTGCTCATCACTTACGGCTCCCAAATTTCGTGGGAAGAAATCAAGGTAGGAATGTAAAAAGTGAATTTTAAGCGACATTCTACACCCCATGTTCTGGTAACTGTCCAACAAATCATTTACTATGGAAACATAGTTATCATTTTTTCTGTTGCCCAAAAAGCCCTTCACAATTGCTTTGAAAAAGAACCAAGCAGCTAGTTCGGTGTTTGTGAGTTTGGTATCAAAGGTTGGATCTTTCACCAATTTTCTTATTTGTGGTCCAACAAATATACCTTCTTTCAACTTTGCTTTACTTAATTTAGGAAACTGTTCCTTCAAATGACTGAAGGCCTGACCCCCTTTATCCAGAGCTTTTACAAAGTTCTTGATAAGGCCCAACTTGATATGAAGCGGAGGCAAAATGATATTATTCGGCTCAACCAATGGAGTGTTTTTCACATTTTCCTTTCCAGTACCATATGATTTCCTTATAGGCCATTCCTTGACTGTATAGTGGTTCTTGGTGTCACGGCTGTCCCATAGGCACAAAAACAGCAGTATTTCGTGAACCCACCCTGTAAACCTGTAAGGATTGCAACAACTTTTAAATCACAACAAAGTTGCCAGTCATGGTCTTTATATTTGATCGCCTCTAGTAGCAAAGCCATGGTTTCATAAGTTTCTTTCATGTTTACTGTATACGCCAAAGGCACCGATGGGAATGTGTTGCCATTATGCAGTAGTACTGCTTTCAAGCTGGTTTTACTGGAGTCAATAAATAGTCGGCACTCCTGTGGTTATGTTCTACACCTAGCTGCATCATCAGACCATTGACATCTCTACATACACACATTGAATGCTGCATGGCGAAATATTGAGCAAAGGAAGTACCTCTTGATCTAAAACAAGAAATTTTTGTCCCTGGAGCTAGAAGGTTCCGTTGTTGAAGTCTCGATCCCAAGAGTTCACTCTGCACTTTTTTAAAGAGCTTAGGCGAAGTATCATGAGATTGAGGACAGAACTTCTACATGTTCAGCACCTTCTGATTCACTTGACGTTGAGACTGTTTCCGTGGCTTGCAAGTTACATACAGGAACAGGCAACCCTTCATTGTGGGGCACAGGCAAATGCACTGAAGGTACATTCGGATACTTTATTTTATGTTTAGTTTTACTTGAATGCCCTACAATATTTGTGAGGCGGAAGTAACAGTCTGAAAAATGGTCTTTAGGCTCACACCACACCATAGGAACAGCGAATGGCATGGCGCGGCGCTTTCCTTTCAACCATTCGGTTAAACTAGTAGTGCAGGTTATGCAGGCAATATGAGGTCCAACATTTTTACCTTTTCCACCAACAGAACAATTAAAATACAATTTATATGCTTTCTTAACTAATGGCCTTAAATCTAACAGAGAATTTAACGGAGCAACACGTGAAAGCGATTCTCTATCGACCTCTGTAATTTCCGCCAATGGTGCACTGCTAACTGAATTATTCGTACGTATCCGCAACTGCGTCTGTCACTGTTGTTGTCGAACGGTCAAAATAACCAAACATATGGCAACAATCTTGTGTACAATACTTATACTTACGTTTTGTATACGGTTTTCTGATAGATACAAAGCGAAAGCGACTGACAAAAAACTCATGGAGTCAATACGAGGAGTATTTGACAGTAATGGAGACGGATGCAGTTTTTCGAACGGTCACAATAAACCTGAATATTGACCCAAAATATTTGAATAAGAAGTGGGAAGAATTGGCCGAAAAATTAAACGCAGTCACAAATCACAAATCTAAAATTTAAAAGAACATTTCTTATTAGTATTATTACATATTTTTACTTATGCAGAGTATGAAACTATTAAAAAATTTTGTGATTTTAGCAGAAATATGTCTTATTGGGTCTCCAGAACATTTTTGACAACGTACAAAAAAGTGTCTGTGTGTAGGTGTGTGTGTACTCGTTTTTGTGGCGACGATTCCGGAGAAACTACGAAAGGTATCGGGACGAAACTTCATGTTTAGAAGTTTCATGACCAAACTTAGAGCTGAAAAGGTTTTTGTTCAAAAGAATCCAAAGGAACGTCTTCTAAGCATTAGTAGATATATAAGGGCACTTCTGGCCCCACCACACCCACCACATTTACATAGGAAGCTATCCCCTCCACTTTTCCGCACGAAGACGACCGAGCCCAAGTCAGCCGATCTGCCGAGCGCGGCCGAACGCAGTACTTCGGTCGCTCACCGATAGATGGCGCGCGAGGTTAGACCCGATCGGTCAGTACACGTAGTTCGGGAACTTCACCAATAGATGGCGCTACAGGTATTGAAGTTTACGATAAAATTCAAATTTTCCCGTGTTCAAATTTTCCCACCAAATTCTACGCCACCATACTGCGCATGCGTGGCTACTCAAACCGAGCGTGACCGAATGCTGGAACCTGGAGTGTATGACTCACACGTCGCTGTTAGAGAGAGAACGCACTACTATTTTTATTTTCGAGCGTAAGGCATGTGCAAACCGATCAAATCCAAATTTTCGCATCAAATTTATTCGGATTTGAATTTCGCGCGCACCATCTTACCCGATGATGGCCGAACGCCGATCGCCCGAACCGATAAAATTCAAATTTTTCCCGCCAACCTTACAAAATTCAAATTTTCGCGCCAACCCCAGACGTACCAACCCCACGCGCTAAAACGGCATGCCGACCGGCCGTCATATTTTAAATCAAGTTTTCGCGCTAAATTTATTCGGACTAATTTTAAAATTCTACCAAAAAATTTAGAATTAATATTGGTAAAGACAATCAACAACGAAGACAGAGTATAGTTATTATAAACCAACAATTAGAGAACTTAGAAGAATTAAAATTAGAATTAGACCATTTATTACTATATGCCAACACAAAATTGTTATGTGAAAAGAATTACATATGTTTTAAAAACTAGATTATCAGAAAATGCAAATTCCGCCTAAATAAAAGGTATGATACGGTTGATAGTCTTATTAAGGATATTAGTACTAACTTTGTTTCACGTAAATCCGCAACTACCCTCGCCAGTCAATTGCATCAAGCGAGACAAAATAATCAATCAGTAGACGACTTTGGTCGCGAGATAGAACAATTGTTAAGCGAATTAACTCTTGCACAGGCGGGAGATGATGAAAATTTGTTAGTGTCATTGCGTAAAGTTAACGAAAACATTGCTATTAATTCATTTTGTAATGGGATTCGAAATCATGATTTAAGAACAATATTAAAAGCTAGACACTGCATAACATTAAAAGAAACGATTACTGTTGCTTTAGACGAGGAAAAGAACAAGCCACATAGTTCTAATGTTTTTTTATGCATAAGAAGAATTATAAGCTAAGAGGATAAATGGGGGCGCTAAGAGGATAAATGGAGGCGCTAAGATGATAAATGGAGGCGCTAAGAGGATAAATGGAGGCGCTAAGATGATAAATGGAGGCGCTAAGAGGATAAATGGAGGCGCTAAGATGATAAATGGAGGCGCTAAGAGGACAAATGGAGGCGCTAAACGGATAAATGGAGGCGCTAAACGGATAAATGGAGGCGCTAAGAGGATAAATGGAGGCGCTAAACGGATAAATGGAGGCGCTAAACGGATAAATGGAGGCGCTAAACGGATAAACGGAGGCGCTAAACGAATAAATGGAGGCGCTAAGATGATAAATGGAGGCGCTAAACGGATAAATGGAGGCGCTAAACGGATAAATGGAGGCGCTAAACGGATAAATGGAGGCGCTAAACGAATAAATGGAGGCGCTAAGAGGATAAATGGAGGCGCTAAGATGATAAATGGAGGCGCTAAGAGGATAAATGGAGGCGCTAAGATGATAAATGGAGGCGCTAAGAGGATAAATGGAGGCGCTAAGATGATAAATGGAGGCGCTAAGAGGATAAATGGAGGCGCTAAGAGGATAAATGGAGGCGCCAAACGGATAAATGGAGGCGCTAAACGGATAAATGGAGGCGCTAAGAGGATAAATGGAGGCGCTAAACGGATAAATGGAGGCGCTAAGAGGATAAATGGAGGCGCTAAGAGGATAAATGGAGGCGCTAATGTCACTCTTGAGTCACATTTGAGTCGCTCTTGAGTCACATTTGAGTCACTCTTGAGTCACATTTGAGTCACTCTTGAGTCACATTTGAGTCATTCTTGAGTCACATTTGAGTCACTCTTGAGTCACATTTGAGTCACTCTTGAGTCACATTTGAGTCACTCTTGAGTCACATTTGAGTTACTCTTAGAGTCATGTGGTATAATATGTTGACATTATCCCGTACTAGCTCATACTATACAGTTTGGGTTAACACAAATATATTTGGTGTGTACAGCTATACGTGATAGCAGGTGTGATGTCTGGGGTTGGTAGGCTGACGCTTTGTGGTTTAAATCACCCCTCATGGAGAAGTACACCATGCAAGTTTCATACAAAAAAAAACAATATTAGCGCAGCTTGTCCTATGAATAATTGTAAACTTAAATATTGTTTACTTTCAAATCTGAAATTGTTGATCCTAAAGAATAAGTGCTGCCACTAATCCCACTTATTCTTATAGTATCGTTTTTATCTATGGCACAACGACAATTTAAATTATCTGAAAAAAATTATGCTTATCGAAGCACCTGTATCTATTAAAAATTTCAATTCTTTCGTTTCATATCTCATGTTTACTATATTCATACCATTAATATTAAGACACACCGCATCTGCATTATTCGCGAAAAACCGCCTGGTGTTAGGTTGCTCTTGGCCTTGCTGTGCATCGACCTCATTGTGATCATCTGGACTTACTGTAGGTAAATACTCTCTGTTGGTTATTCCTATTGTAAAAAGATCTACCACGGAAGCCAAACCGATATTTTAAAAATAAATAAATAAAAATAGGGATTCTGTGGTAAGCCACAGAATTTTTGGTATTTTTTTATTCCGAATATTCTTTCATTAACAACAATACGTTTTTTTTTCTGTATCACATTACTACATTTGTACACATTTTGACAAATGTATACATCACATAACTCCAAACCGCCAAGTACTGTTAGATAAAGGCGACAGTTTTGCCGCTGTTACGGTACAGAGCTTTTATAGAGGCATTACAAACAGTTGTTGTTAACATTGCCTTACGGAATACCAATTTCTTAACAGTCTATAATTTAACAGCGTAACAGCGGCGTAATAGAATGTAAAGCGTAACAGAGGCTTAGAGAATAAGGCCATAAATCAGTGATGGGTTTTCTTTGGGCTTTTGGGGCGTAGTTACGACACACATAACAAAAGTTATCGGGGCGATTTAGACAACAACGACGTTTACTAGTTGCCATTTTTCGTAAGTATATATGAACACTCAACAGGTAACAAAAGCTCCAAATACACTGTTATTTTCTTTTAAAAGTATAGCTTAACTTAAAAGTATACACTGAAAAAGTCTAACGTTGAATGCCGTGTATTTCTACCTACAGACACCATACCGATGTCATATCGATGTATGTATGTCCCTGTTGCCAGGTTACCATTACTATCCACCGTCTTACGGCGGGTTGTACCAACACTGATGACTGGCCGATCACGTTGATCATTTCGTTACCGCCACTTTTAACCCCCCACATTTAATGTGGTGAGGGTATATTGAGTTTTATTCAACATTTGTAACACCCTTAAGGAGGCGTGGCAGATATAGGCTTATATACCTATCTATATATATATATATATATATATATATATAGTAAGAGAACTTTTCTTGGGGAATCCAGCAACAATAATAATGCACGTCTATTCAATTAGTACGTTCTTTATTAATTCACCAATATTTCGCATACATTGCATGCTTCATCAGGGTCATCTGAAGGACATAAAAGAACAGAAACATTGTGACTTATTGATAATTAGAAGATTAGAGGATTGATAATTCTACTTACAATGTGAACGTAGGGTGAGAGTTGGCGAAGAATTATATCCTCTAATTATCAATAAGTCACAATGTTTCTCTTCTTTTATGTCCTTCAGATGACCCTGATGAAGCATGCAATGTATGCGAAATATTGGTGAATTAATAAAGAACGTACTAATTGAATAGACGTCCATTATTATTGTTGCTGGACTCCCCAAGAAAAGTTCTCTTACTTTTTGTTCCCAACGGCAAAGACTCCTTGTCTTTATATATATATATATATATATATATATATTAAAAACACAACTTTTTCACAAAAATTGTTTATTATTCTTGGGAATAGAGGCTTTGTTAACAAAAATTTTTACACGTTCACTAAATCTTACGATGAGACAAACATATTAAAACTCTTTTCTTGTTATCTGACGTTTCGGCGCTATTTGCGTCTTGGTCACAGATATACTGAATTGTGAAAACTAGTAACAGACGCATCGAGTACATACACAAAACCGAGAGAGAGAATCTAAACTTGCTAGACTTGTCATAGGAAATTTTGAACTGGTTTACAATATTTTGAAGATTTATTTTGGTTAAATTTAAACATTTACGTATTTTCTAGAATTAACTTATAACACTTTGACAAACTAATGTCTGATCTATCATTCACTGCTTTTTTATTTTGTAATATTTCAATTGACTCCAACACACATCGTTGCTTTTAAGTTTTTTTCCTTCTGTATCACTTTCACATCTATAAAGTTAAACTGGTGTCCTGTGTCTTCCTGGTGTTTCTTCAGAGCTGTGATGTTTTTGGCGTATTTATGTCCCTTCAACCTTTCTTCGACTAACTGTTCTGTTTGCCCTTTATACACTTTTTCACATTCGTCACAAGGAATTTGATATACACAATGCGATTGCTTTAGTAGAGGTGTTGGGGCTTTTAGTCTTGTGTAAAGTTTCGTGAGGTTATTTGTGTTTTTGTGAGCAACTTTTATATTAAATGGTTTTATTATACGGCTAATTTTTTCCGATAGGTTCTTGACGTATGGTATTGAGATATATTTATATGTGTCTGGTTCAGGAACTACAGTCGGTTGTGTCATTGTTGCCAATTGGTTACCACTGTTAAATACTTTTTGTCTCGTTATTATCTTTTTAATTAAACTTTCTGGGTAGTTGTTTTTTTGTAAAATGCTTTCTGTTTTTCGTATAGCTTCACCACGATATTCCGGACTTGATAATTTGATAGCTCGATCAGCAAGACTTTTAATCACGCTTATCTTGTATGATAGTGGTTGTACTGAGTTGTAATTTAAATATCTGTGGGATGATGTTGCTTTTGTGTACCACTTTGTATATATTTTGTTGTTCTTGTGTATCAGCGTTGTGTCTAGAAAGTTTATTGTATTTGTATTGTGCATTTCCATCGTGAATTGAAGCCTGTTATTATAGTTGTTAAATACATTTAATACTTCAGTTTCTTTCTGTTTTGGTACAGCGAGTATGCAATCGTCTACATATCTTTTAAAGAACGGAATGTCGATTGATATTGATGAAAGTATATTTGCTTCCAGTTCCTCCATCACGATTTGTGCGACAACGCTCGATACCGGAGAACCCATAGCACAGCCGTATATCTGTTTGTAGAATTTGTCCTTAAATTGAAAGTATGTGTGAGTGAGTGTGATTTCTACTGCCTCCAAAAATTCTTTTTTGGTAGGAATGCTGTGTCTTCCAACTGGTGCCTTCTTTTGCTTATAGCCTCTTTTGCCAGTGATATCGGCACATTCGTATATAACGATATTACGTCTAATAAAATAAGGTGGTATGATTCATTTAATGAGATTTTGTCTATAAATTCCTTAAAATTCCATGAATCCTTGACATAGTATTCGTTTTTTTCCGGTTATGGCTGTTAAATTGTTAGCTAGCTGTTTGGCTAATTTATAAAAAGGTGACTGAATGCATGATACTATTGGCCTGAGTGGAATATTTGCTTTATGTAATTTTGGCAATCCGTATATTTTAGGTGGTTGTGCATTGTGTATCTTTAGTTGGGTTGCAAGTTCTTTTGATACTAGTTTCTTTGCTAACCATTTATTAATCATATCATTATTCTTGTTTTGATATATCTTGGTTGGATTACTACGGAGTATAGTATAGGTGGTGTTATCTTGTAAAAGTGTGTTCATTTTTTGTTCATACAATGCCGTGTCCATTACAACAGTTTTATTTGTTTTATCGGCTCTTAAAACACTTATCTGTTTGTTGTCCTTTAAAAATATCTTTGTCTTATTTATATTCTTCACCAGTTGTTTGTTTTGTAAGTTTAGGCTAATATTTTTTGTTTTAAAATTATGGATTGTATTGCTTACCTTGGTAGCGATTTCACTTTTTTGGTCAGTGTTTAGATGTTGAATCCCACCTTCGATATTGGCAATTATATTATTAGTTGGTAGTTGTTTCCTTTGGTATTCGATCGAAAAACTTGGACCAAGGCTTAAAATATGGGTTATTTCATCAGGTAGTTCAGTTTCTGATAGATTCGTTATCCATTCCTTAGTGTTGACAGATGCGGTAGTACCTAGTTGTTTGTTTTGAAGACTTTCGATCTTCCGCCTTTGTGTTTCCTTGACTTCATTGTTTTTCCGTTGAATTTTTTGTGCGAATTTCCCAAGGTATTCCTGGATTAATTGTCGTTCTGGTATTTCGAGCAATTCATTTTCCTTTACTGTGACTGTACGTGTTAGTTGTTTTATCTTCCTTGTGACGTCTGTGAGAAGCAATTGGATTGTAGATCTTTGGAAAGTTTGGACATTGTTTATAAACCTTTGTTTAAGCTGGTGCTGTTCAAATTCGATGTGTTTGTGGTTGAACTGAAGAAAAGTTGGTGTTAGTCCTAATGTTTTTGTCCTTAACAAAAATATACGTTGATTTTTCGCTTTCATTAATTTTTCCTTGCACTTCATTAGTTTCTTCATCAGGGAATGTGTTTGTAGTCCATATTGTGTCTGTATATCACTTAAAGTTGGTCCAATCTCCATTTTCACCCGGAGTTATATAGTATTTATTTAAATAAATTAGTTAGCCTTGTCAATATATTAAAAACACAACTTTTTCACAAAAATTGTTTATTATTCTTGGGAATAGAGGCTTTGTTAACAAAAATTTTTACACGTTCACTAAATCTTACGATGAGACAAACATATTAAAACTCTTTTCTTGTTATCTAAAAGGACAACAAACAGATAAGTGTTTTAAGAGCCGATAAAACAAATAAAACTGTTGTAATGGACACGGCATTGTATGAACAAAAAATGAACACACTTTTACAAGATAGCACCACCTATACTATACTCCGTAGTAATCCAACCAAGATATATCAAAACAAGAATAATGATATGATTAATAAATGGTTAGCAAAGAAACTAGTATCAAAAGAACTTGCAACCCAACTAAAGATACACAATGCACAACCACCTAAAATATACGGATTGCCAAAATTACATAAAGCAAATATTCCACTCAGGCCAATAGTATCATGCATTCAGTCACCTTTTTATAAATTAGCCAAACAGCTAGCTAACAATTTAACAGCCATAACCGGAAAAAACGAATACTATGTCAAGGATTCATGGAATTTTAAGGAATTTATAGACAAAATCTCATTAAATGAATCATACCATCTTATTTCATTAGACGTAATATCGTTATATACGAATGTGCCGATATCACTGGCAAAAGAGGCTATAAGCAAAAGATGGCACCAGTTGGAAGACACAGCATTCCTACCAAAAAAAGAATTTTTGGAGGCAGTAGAAATCACACTCACTCACACATACTTTCAATTTAAGGACAAATTCTATAAACAGATATACGGCTGTGCTATGGGTTCTCCGGTATCGAGCGTTGTCGCACAAATCGTGATGGAGGAACTGGAAGCAAATATACTTTCATCAATATCAATCGACATTCCGTTCTTTAAAAGATATGTAGACGATGGCATACTCGCTGTACCAAAACAGAAAGAAACTGAAGTATTAAATGTATTTAACAACTATAATAACAGGCTTCAATTCACGATGGAAATGCACAATACAAATACAATAAACTTTCTAGACACAACGCTGATACACAAGAACAACAAAATATATACAAAGTGGTACACAAAAGCAACATCATCCCACAGATATTTAAATTACAACTCAGTACAACCACTATCATACAAGATAAGCGTGATTAAAAGTCTTGCTGATCGAGCTATCAAATTATCAAGTCCGGAATATCGTGGTGAAGCTATACGAAAAACAGAAAGCATTTTACAAAAAAACAACTACCCAGAAAGTTTAATTAAAAAGATAATAACGAGACAAAAAGTATTTAACAGTGGTAACCAATTGGCAACAATGACACAACCGACTGTAGTTCCTGAACCAGACACATATAAATATATCTCAATACCATACGCCAAGAACCTATCGGAAAAAATTGGCCGTATAATAAAACCATTTAATATAAAAGTTGCTCACAAAAACACAAATAACCTCACGAAACTTTACACAAGACTAAAAGCCCCAACACCTCTACTAAAGCAATCGCATTGTGTATATCAAATTCCTTGTGACGAATGTGAAAAAGTGTATATAGGGCAAACAGAACAGTTAGTCGAAGAAAGGTTGAAGGGACATAAATACGCCAAAAACAGCACAGCTCTGAAGAAATACCAGGAAGACACAGGACACCAGTTTAACTTTAAAGATGTGAAAGTGATACAGAAGGAAAAAAACTTAAAAGCAAGATGTGTGTTGGAGTCAATTGAAATATTACAAAATAAAAAAGCAGTGAATGATAGATCAGACATTAATTTGTCAAAGTGTTATAAGTTAATTCTAGAAAATACGTAAATGTTTAAATTTAACCAAAATAAATCTTCAAAATATTGTAAACCAGTTCAAAATTTCCTATGACAAGTCTAGCAAGTTTAGATTCTCTCTCTCGGTTTTGTGTATGTACTCGATGCGTCTGTTACTAGTTTTCACAATTCAGTATATCTGTGACCAAGACGCAAATAGCGCCGAAACGTCAGATAACAAGAAAAGAGTTTTAATATGTTTGTCTCATCGTAAGATTTAGTGAACGTGTAAAAATTTTTGTTAACAAAGCCTCTATTCCCAAGAATAATAAACAATTTTTGTGAAAAAGTTGTGTTTTTAATATATTGACAAGGCTAACTAATTTATTTAAATAAATACTATATATATATATATATATATATATATATATATATATATATATATATATATATATATATATATATATATATATATATATATATAAGGATATGTAAGGGGAATTCGACTGTACCACTTAAATTAAACTCTTCTTTAATCTAGTCAAGCTTTCGGTGCATTTAATATACCATCACCTTCATCAGGACACTACAAATAAATATACACATGATTTACAAGTCAAATTACATAAATGGTATCACATCAAAATCTAAACGCAACATTTCTTAACACTTACGATTTTTTAGAGGTTATGCTAGACGAGAGGAAAACGTTGTGAAAGATGTGTTGAACTAAACAGTGGACATTTTGAGAACCTTATAAATTTATAAATAAAAAATAAGTGAAAATTAAGTTTAATTTTTTATAATGATATAGCTTTTAGCAAATACACAAAATGTTTAATTGCGTTTTTCTCGAAAACGGTGGATTTTATTGGCGTAAAATAGGTAAACATTTTTTATGTGAAATTAACGTCCGTATCATAATTTTTAGTCGTACCGCCCAAAGTCATAATAATAATAAAAATATCATAATAATACTACCCCAGGAAAACTGCCGACAGCTCCCTCTACAATATGCTAATGTCCTAATACTCTTATCATGTTTGGCGTCTCCAAAAGCCTAAGGGTACCAATTTTCAGCTTGATCGGCCGTTTCTTTTCTGAAAGATATGCAAAACAAGAAATATATTTGCTATCTTTAACACCTTATAACTTCTTAAGGAAGCACTTTTTATTATGGGATTTTTGGTTTAATAGGTCCCATTTGACATCAAGAATATACGGTTAAGCTGGGTCCCATTACTTTCCGGACACCCTGTATATATATATATATATGTATGGTTTGTACGTTGAGGGCTCCAACGCGTATGACAGAGTGTACGTTGTCGCCTTGTTTTCAACGGAAATGTGGTCTAGGTGGCTCAGGGAGCTCAAATCCAAAAATTTCGTCGGAGCCGATAACGTCCATTATATATGTACGGACAAGTCATGTTAGTTCAACCGTAGATCACGAGCGCTAGTGTCGCCCATACAAGATACGGCCGCTACGAAGTCACCTCCGCATATATGACTCCGTGTTTTGTATCATAGAATACACGCTGTGACATCCGAAAAACGCTGGCAACGTTGTGGAGGTGACAGCGCAAGAAACAAATGTTATATAAGTATTTTCGTATTTATTTCTGCCCTCGGACGCAGTTGGGTTGTGAATTTTACGCGAGATACAAAGGTTTTTGGTTCAAATCCAGGTCGTGGCTGCATTTTTTTATTTCAAAGTTACATCCCGCATGTTTTTATCGTTTGTTAATTATTTTGAATTGCATAGGCTGCTTACATTGCAAATATTATTTAATGTAATAAAACTAATAAATTTATTTGCGTGCTATTACATCAATAAATTCTATAAATTCCACATACCTTTTCCTTTGTTCACCACAAATCCCATTGAATCAAGTACTCAAGTAGAAATATTAAAAAAGTGATGCGGAAAACTTTAGCTAACAACTCCACAATAAGTAATGGAGTAAAGTAAATGTTGGGTATAAATTGTTGGACCTTTCCGATTGTAGAAATCCATTTGGATCAGCCATATTTATTTTATAAGATAAGTTTTCACATTTTAATACTACGCATATTCAATCTAATGAAGGGAAAGTGCGTACCTTGTAATATTATGGACAACGGTGTCTATTAAGATTCGGCCAAGGGCATCCAAGGGCATCGACCAATTTTTACATATGTTGCGCTATTAATGCAAATTAATTAAAATTAAATTCTTCTGGTGTACTGATATTTACACAAAAAAAGTTAATTGATTTGGTTATTAAATTAGTAAGTAATTTAGGTATTCAGATTAGTAGTAGTTATTTTTACATAACTTCGACTGCCGGTAGCGACTGCTTAATATTGATTTAAAATTATAAAGCGCTAGTGTCGCCCATACAAGATACGGCCGCTACGAAGTCACCTCCGCATATATGACTCCGTGTTTTGTATCGTACAATGCACACTGTGACATCCGAAAAACGCTGGTACTGTTGTGGAGGCAGCACAAGAAATGTATCTTATATGAGTATTTTCGTATTTATTTCTGCCCTCGGACGCAGTTGGTTTTGGTTCAAATCTTGGCCGTAGCTGCATTTATTGTATTTCACAATTATATCCCGCATGTTTTTATCGTTTGTTAATTATTTTGAATGGCATAGTCTGCTCTTTGTCAACTATTCTAGTGTCCGCAAATATCATTTAATGAAATAAAATTAAATAAATTATTTGCGGTGCTATTATATCAATCAATTCTATAAATTCCACATACCCTTTCCTTTGTTCACCACAAATCCTATTGAATCAAGTACTCAAGCAGAAATATTAAAAAGGTGATGCGAGAAATTTTAGTTAACAACTCCACAATAAGCAATCTAGTCAAGTAGATGTTAGGTATAAATTATTGGACCATTCCGATTGTAGAAATCCATGTTGATCGGCCATATTTATGTTATAAGATAAGTTTAATACTACGCATATTCAATCTAATGAAGGGAAAGTGCGTACCTTGTAATATTATGGACAACGGTGTCTATTAAGATTCTAGGGCATCGACCAGTTTTTACGTATGTTGCGACATTAATGCAAATTAATTAAAATTAAATCCTTCTGGTGTTCTGATATATACACAAAAAAGGTAATTGATTTTCTTAATAAGTTAGTAGGTAATTTAGATATTCAGATTAGTTGTAGTTATTTTTACATAACTTTGACTGCCGGTAGCGACTGCTTAATATTCTTTACATAACTTTGACTGCCGGTAGCGACTGCTTAATATTGTTTTAAAATTATAAAAATGAAAATATAATTTAACAATTTTAGCAAAGTATATCCCGCTTTCGTTTATAATAAATGCGCATTTTTATGAAGAATAAATACTGACCTTAACGAACGGTTTATATTTCTATTTTGACTAAACTGAATTGAACTTATGTGCTAAATGAAACTAAATGAATTTAAATTACTGTTTCGAATTATATCCGATTCTATAGTGACCCTCTTATTAACACTTATTGTAGTCTTTAAATGTTGTGCAACCAAAATAAGCAATAAAAAAACAATTAATTTTTTAATATGTTACACCAGAATGTACCCTTAACATTCTGGTGCAACATATTCAAAAATTAATTATTTTTTTATTGCATATTTTGGTTGCACAACGTCTTAGTTCTGGTTGTGTGCAACGTATTACCTCCATCACATGTAATTTTACTAAGTATAACCTATTCTAATAAATTATTACAACGAAATTAGAACTTGGTTTCAATTGTATATGCGTGTAAACTTGTATCAGCCAGTGGTACTAGGTAGAAACCGCTATTAAACGTTAACCGTTATAACAATTCTTTAGTAAGTTCTTATTCTTTGAAGTAACTAATCAGTTACCGCTAAACACGTCTATTCTGATTATTATAATTTATGAAACCACTAATTTAAAGTTAAATTTTTAGGTTATGTTTCATGTTTTTTGTCACAGTAGGGTTAAAAGTGTTGCCCCAAGCTCCATTATGATCATAGTTGCGACCTCGCTGATTATTTATTAAAACTTGTAAGCTAAAGTAGACTAAATTTATTCACAATTAGATTTATATGAGCAGAGCCACGCATATGTGTGGATGTCTGGACCTCGCCCAAAATAGTATATTTTTTATTAATTTCTGTAGTGCAATTTTTTTTTTAGTTAATAAAGACATTATTATTATTATTATTATTATTTTGTCATAATTTTATTCCAACTTTACGAAGTTGACAGTTTACTGCAGTTTACTGCAGTAATAACAGTACTACAACAGGTACCCGAAAAATACCCTAGATTCGAAATACAGTAACAATAATTTCTACATTTAGATAAAATTAAGTGGATGATTTAGTATTACACGGCAATATACATAGTACTTGGTTATAGTTTCTAACAATACCTAAGTTTTAGGTTTTATGGTTTTATGAGAGCTATTCTAAGGTTATTAAAATGTTTTCTCGGATGGGTAACTAAGTTCTAGGTGTAAGATGGTTACCGTGCAATAACTAATTACCCTATTTATATATTTTGTCGCGATGTAAGTCAAAACTTCCCAACTAGTTTTATTATTTTATTTCTTGATTATTCTGTTATTTATTTATTTTACGTAGGCTTATTTGCGCTTTGTCTAAGTAAGTGCATTGACGCTAAAACCATGGAATAAATTGATTGGAATAAGTAGAAACTGTTATTGAAAGAATCATCAAATACGCCAAGTTTTATTTAGAGCCGTTTTACACGACCGAGAATACTAACGAAAATAATAGTGAAATGAATAGCCAAAAGTATAGACAATAAAATCGGACGTGGAGGGCTCGTTTTACACAATTCTAACGAAAATAATAGCGAAATTATTAGCTATATTTATATATTGCAGATACGTATGTAATTTTAGCTTACGAATATGTCAGATGTTCTGATCTGAGAAAATCGCGCTAGTACGTACGCACATGACTAGAATTGTAGCAAGTTTGATTACAATTGTCAAATGTGTCAAATGTCAATAATTCTCACCAAAATTAAACTGATAATTTTCGCTATTATTTACGTTAGAATTTTTGGTCGTGAAAAACGGCTCTTATCTAACATAAATTTTTATACTCCCACATTTACTGTGGTAGGATCTATTGAGTTTGACCAGAGTTGGGCATTTACTAAGCGAGCTATTGAGTGACGAGTGATGATTAATAGTATATTATTATACAAGTTATACAAGACGTCAAATTGGAAATCTGTTAATCTGACGTCGACCGGAGAATCTTTCACACGCGTCTATATATTTTCGTTCGCCATTGCATGATTGTTAGCGTATGCATTTAATTATAAAGTGTAAGTAATTCTAGTCTGCTGTTGTGTATGTTCTGATTTGTTTGTTTTATTCGTAACCCTATTCTCCCGCGTATTTACGTTCTGGCCATGAGGCCTCAAGTATTTTCAATATTGACACTTTCCACCACGTAAACCTGTAAGTTACTCTCATAATGTCAACAGTTCGAGTTTTAAAATGATTTTTTAAAAATTTTGTCATTAGGCATTTGAAAATGCCCCAGACCAGAGGGCGAAACGTCGGATATGTTTTGATATAAGTTGGAAATAAACTATTTACAGACTGAAAGAAGCGTTATTCACTCGTCACACTACCTTTCGCAATATTATAGCAGGCAACACACAAGTTTAAATATGTATAGAATATTGATGTTTCACAGTTTATGCGAATTGCACGCGATTCAAAAGAGGCTGTACGTTTGACATGGCATTTGATATCAACGTGTCCAATCTTAGAAAAAAAAGTTACCAAAAACGATGTTACAATTTGTTAATTGTAACACCTAAAACAGTGTTACAATGTGTGCATTGTGAATGCAAAGTAGAAAAATTATTTTAATTAATCATCACTCGTTGTGGGAGTGACGATTTTTCACTCAGCACAATGAGTGATGATTTATTTTCTCATCGCTCATAACTGCCGTAGACGATTGAATATTCACCACTTATCATTTGCGATTAACGCGCAATGAATAATGAGTGTTCAATAGAAATTCTACTGTTTTACAAAATAATAGAAAGAGATATACTTTTCACACTGCTGAAAGTAAAATAGAGGCGCGGATTTTATTTTTCATACAACCCCCACAAAATCTAATTCTTTAAACCAAAACTCACCTTCTTTTACAGATACGTGTTATAAAAATTTGTCAGACATTTGTCTTTATTCGATTTACGCAACATTTAAAGAATACACTGTAAAATATCAGAAAAATATTTGAAAAATTACCTACTAAGCAATGATATGTCATTTTAAAGAGGAGAACTGTGGGTACACTACAGAAAAGAATTTCTGAAAAATATTGAAAGATGTTTGTATGGAAGGTGGTTAAAAAAGTTTCCGATAATTGAGATACAATCGGCTTCGACGGGCCGCTCGACTTTGACTGTGGAATTGTTAATTTTTCGAATTATTTTCTGTTGTTTTACAGTGTATGCATTCTTTAAATGTTGTGCAACCAAAATATGCAATAAAAATATAATTATTTTTTGAATATGTTGCACCAGAATGTTAAGGGTACATTCTGGTGTAACATATTCAAAAGTGAATTGTTTTTTATTGCATATTTTGGTCACACAACATTTAAAGAATACAATAAGTGTTAATAAGAGGATCACTATAGAATCGGATATAATTCGAAACCGTTATTTAAATTCATTTAGTTTCATTTAGCACATAAGTTCAATTCAGTTTAGTCAAAATAAAAATATAAACCGTTCGTTAAGGTAAGTATTTAGTCTCCATAAAAATGCGCATTTATTATAATCGAAAGCGGGATAAATTAAAACAAAGTATACCCACATGACATTTACCGTAAAGTGGGTATACTTTGCTAAAATTGTTAAATTATATTTTCGCTTTTATAATTTTAAAACAATATTAAGCAGTCGCTACCGGCAGTCAAAGTTATGTAAAAATAACTACAACTAATCTGAATACCTAAATTACCTACTAACTTAATATGCAAATCAATTACCTTTTTTGTGTAAATTTCAGAACACAAGAAGGTTTTAATTTTAATTAATTTGCATTAATGTCGCAACATACGTAAAAACTGGTCGATGCCCTAGAATCTTAATAGACACCGTTGTCCATAATATTACAAGGTACGCACTTTCCCTTCATTAGATTGAATATGCGTAGTATTAAACTTATCTTATAAAATAAATATGGCTGATCAACATGGATTTCTACAATCGGAATGGTCCAATAATTTATACCTAACATTTACTTGACTAGATTGCTTATTGTGGAGTTGTTAACTAAAATTTCTCGCATCACCTTTTTAATATTTCTGCTTGAGTACTTGATTCAATAGGATTTGTTGTGAACAAAGGAAAGGGTATGTGGAATTTATAGACTTGATTGATATAATAGCACCGCAAATAATTTATTTAATTTTATTTCATTAAATGATATTTGCGAACACTGGGATAGTTGACAAAGAGCTGACTATGCCATTCAAAATAATTAACAAACGATAAAAACATGCGGGATATAATTCTGAAATACAATAAATGCAGCTACGGCCAGGATTTGAACCAAAACCTACTGCGTCCGAGGGCAGAAATAAATGCGAAAATACTCATATAAAATATATTTCTTGCGCTGTCACCTCCACAACATTACCAGCGTTTTTCGGATGTCACAGCGTGTATTGTACGATACAAAACACGGAGTCATATATGCGGAGGTGACTTCGTAGCGGCCGTATCTTGTATGGGCGACACTAGCGCTCGTGATCTACGCTTGAACTAACATGACTTGTCCGTACATATATAATAGACGTTATCGGCTCCGACGAAATTTTTGGATTTGAGCTCCCTGAGCCACCTAGACCACATTTCCGTTGAAAACAAGGCGATACGTTGTCACCTCCGATTTTGGAGCCATCAACGTAATATATGAGGTGACAACGTACACTCTGTCATACGCGTTCGAGGCCTCAACGTACCAACCATACATATATATATATATATATATATATATATATATAGTTGAGGTGAGATAACGACCGACTTCGTTGGGAATTCAAACGTAAGCAATAACGTGGGCAATCCGGTCAAGTGGGCGATGTAAAGGGGACTCCTTTTTTCTAGGTTCGAATTTTCGTTTTTATTAAAAACTTCTTCAGGAACTAGAAACAGACTCGTACAAAAGCCTGCTCTGAGAAACAAACATCATCGGAGGCAACACGACAAAGCAACCAATTACAATGAATTGACGAAACGTCAAAACAACACAAATAACCTGTTGGATAACCTGTTGTCGCTCATACAGGAGACATGTGTCCAGTGGCGTAGCGAGCACAACTGGCGCCCGGGGCACGCTACTATTTTGGCGCCCCACCCCCCTCCAGGAAAACATAGTAATATACTGTGTACTCATTTTTGTCCGGCCAGTGGTACTACTGTAAGTGAATACAGCTGTGTGTGTTAAGTACAATGGGGCACGATTACGACATAATTAATAATTTGTCTTTTATTAGTGTCAAGTACTCAACACAAGTTATTCTTCTATCTAGATTGTAGTCTTCCGCTGTCTGAATTAACGAATTCTTTATTTTCGGACGGAAGCCGCGTCGGTAACACAGCGAAGGCCGACGTTTCGCGTTCTACTGCAAGAGGAATCTTCAGGACGGACTTCTTGGCGCAGAGAGCCACGAAGGAAAAGCCTTTTGGTGTGTCACCGTGCATTTTTCGCCCGAAAATCAAGAATTCTATGAAAAATTGTAAATTTAAATCAATCTTATAAATACTTAGAAAGTCCAACCACAGTGACGTATTTCACGCCCATTAGTGGTAACCGTTCATTGGTAATAAACCTTACGTCATGCGTCAAACTATTACCTTCCACTACAGAGTGTTACCACCCAAAACACGGTTATTCACAAATTTAATTTCGCGCAAGCTTTGTCGAAACGGAAACGGTCGATTAAGATATTACTTTCGAAGAACACAACAGCAAAAAGTATAAAAAGGAGAACGTACTTCTGGAACGTGCGAGGGCAATATTGTTTTGATAACAACAGTTGAGACGAACCTTATACCCTTCTTGTACGGTACCGTTGCGCGCCGTTAGGCAACACGGGTATTCCCAGGCAGAATACCCGTACAGTCGGTCCAAGCCCGGGATACTTTTATTATTATTCATTCATGTATATGTTACGGTCATAGTGATAAATAGGTTATTATTAATAATTACCGGTTATTATTAATAATAGCCAAGTGGCGAGGTTAAAGTGAAGAATTTATCACATGAACCGGCTGTTATTAATAATTTCCAGCATGCTGTGGTCAATGTGATATATTTCAATTCGATATTGCATTAAGGTGATGCTACAGTATAATAGAGCCTCAGATTTGGAATTCTGTTAGTATCTACATAATCGCCACACAACGAATCTATTCACTGGGTTTTCAGTGTTGGGCCTTTAGTGACGTTACTCCTGACTAACTTATTTAGTTACTACTCATGACTACAATAAGGAAGATTATCAAGACGAGACTAAAAGTGCACAAATGTGATACAGATTTTATTTGAGTTACCTACTGTTAATTTTATTTATTAAGAATATATTTTATTTTTAAACTGATTCCTGGATTTCAGAATTATTTTGTTTTTCTTGTTATATTTTTTCATATATCTAAATAAATAATGTATTTAAAAGTCTTTTTTTGTTGGTGATAAACGCTTTTATATTATTGTTGTTAAAAGGCTATGCATAAGACTCAAGATAACAACACACTTGTTGTTGAAACACTTGTTTAAACGAATACCTTACACCTAATTTTGCGAAGAATAAATCCACTATGCTGAACGCGACAACGAGGGAGAAGCTGGAGAGATGATACTAATGTATACTAATTAAGATTTTACTTTTCAAATCATTTTTGTTCGGTTTTTGTGTTACATTTGTTGCGCGATTACTTTTGATTGTGTTGTGTTTTTTCTAGCTTTTGGCTGATGATGATCTAAGGATCGAAAATAGTACCAAAGTAAATTAGTTATTTGTGCAATATTAAGAGGTTTTAATTAACTCCTTTCCTTTATCACTTTTATAATCACCGCCTTATAAAACAGATTATATCCGTCAGATATTAGATATGCTTACGGTAGGTATAGGTAATGGACAACCTAATGTAGGGAATATTAGGGCAAGTTGTTACAATTTTTAATCTTTTATTTATAAAATAGTACTTTATTGTCAAACACCAAAAGTAAAAATACCATGTTAGGAACAGAACCATACAAAAATGTTTGCATCATTTGTGCGGTGCAATTTATGTAAAAACATCTATGTAAACTAGTCTCGCATATTCTTGCATGTATTTGCATGAAAATACAATATTGAAAAAATTATTATTAAATGCGCAAAATTTCAAGATAATTGGGATTTGGGAATTTACTTAATCAATTGTAATTGTACATTTACAAAAAACTACCCACATGCATTAAATATAAAAATGGGTGTTATTGATAATAAAATGGTTACCTTTTTTGAACACTCTGTATAAAATGTTCTTTTTTATGTTTTCGTCATTGAGCCGTCCTTGAGTGTATACCAAATATCGTTACCAATTATATCCACTAGTTTCTAAAGTACAAGGGAGACAAAAGAAAACATTCTGTGTTATCAATGTTTTGTATTATTCGTAATTTTGGTCATTGGGCTAGCCGTACTGATGATTTGCGCCAAGTAAATAAATATAATAGCTTACATAGTAATCAAAATAACTTAGCTAAATTCTTTGAAGACTGTATACAAAAGATCTTTTGTAAAAAGTAACGTTTTTAACACTTTTACCGTGCCCGTTAGGAAATTATTAATAATAGCCGGTCCATGTGATTATTTAAGTGTTTCTAATCACATTGACCAAATGATGCGGTTATTGTTAATAATAGCCGGTAATTATTAATACAAACCACATTTATCACTTTAACCGTAACATATACATAGTCATTCGTAGCTCACATTTATTACTGTTCAGATAGTATTCTTAGTGTGTGTATAGTTCTCCTTGGACGTTATAACGAAGCAAACTGCAAATAATATAGTAATAAAGTTTGAATATTGTCTGTTTCTTCAATAATTTTATTCAATACTGTTAAAAATTTCCGATCTTTCAATTCAGTTCAGTCAAAGGGAGACCATTTGGCGCCCCTTTGCAAGCGGCGCCCGGGGAATGATAACCCCCTTGCCCCCCCCCGTCGGTACGCCACTGCAGCTCCAGGCATGTGTGTTATTTTTCCTAGTGGTAAACGCGGCGCTTGGATGCCCCCCTGTTGTTGATGCTCTAAGCACGTGCTTAGGTGTGCTTAATGGTTAATCCAGCCCTGCTTAAGTCAGTATTAATGCGTACATTGTACATTTCATTGCATTGGTTTTATCCTTGTCTTGTCTTATGTACCTATGTCTGAACAGGCATTAAGAGTCAGTCAAAGCCGGGACTCGAAAAATTTGTAGGTTGCTGAAAAATTCTGCGCAGCTGAGCGGGCGCCACTGCGCCCTTCGGCTGCGGCGCCCAGGGCACGTGCCCTGTCTGCCCTACCCTAGATACGCCACTGCATATGTCCGTGTGGTGTTCTCTTGACTTTAAATTGTTTATAAGTTTGTTGTGTTGTTTTGACGTTTCGTCAATTCATTGTAATTGGTTGCTTTGTCGTGTTGCCTCCGATGATGTTTGTTTCTCCGAGCAGGCTTTTGTACGACTCTGTTTCTAGTTCCTGAAGAAGTTTTTAATAAAAACGAAAATTCGAACCTAGAAAAAAGGAGTCCCCTTTACATCGCCCATGTATATATATATACAGGATGTCTCACGGAACTGGTACATTAGAAGTTTCTCATGTTCTACTATTTCTGGAAACTTGAAATTTTTGAATTAGAATTTACTCGATGTGAACTCTTCAGCTAAAATATTTTCAAGTTAACTGTCACGTCCGGTCACCGGAAGTCGGTATCAACTTTGTTATTTTAAATGGAATGATATAATTTTTATTTTATTTTTGGTTTCAACGTATCAAAATACATCATTTTTGATAATATTTCCCTATATTTTTCCTATTATTATTATTATTATTATTATTATTATTATACCTTTTTGAGTTTTTTTGATTTTACTAATTTTTTGGTGATTTTCGCGGTTACGTTTAAAATTGAATATCTCGGTTATTATTGAAACTAGAAGTTTCATGATTGGTGGTCCAAAACTAGCTACATAACCAAATAAGATGATCTTTAGTTTATCGTGATATCTTATACAGGGTGTTCAAAATTTACAACACAATAATTGAATTTTCAAACATAAAAAACTCATTTTTTCAAATGGAACACCCTGTATACCGACACGCCATTCGATAGTAAATCTTCTTCCCTATCAATCAATATTAGGGTTCCCTATATCTATCTTTAATAGTTTTTGAGATATTGTCGGTATAAAAGAATGCAAACTAAATACAAAACGATTTAGTGTTCATTTATAGGAATGTAACAACTTAGGAACAGCAGGAACACAGAATATAATATTGAAAAGGTTTGTTAAAATTAAAATAATTTATTTGGGATATCTAACTTAAATTAAAACTTAATTATGTTGTTCGAAATGCTGCCCGTTCTGCTCCAAACATTTTAAAACTCTTCGATGTACTGCTGTCATCGTCGGTCTTCGGATTTCTTGTCGCTGAAGTCCGTTAATGGCGGCTACGAATCTGTTAGTCAATTCGTCTCGAGTATTAACTGGTGTGGAATAGACCTGACTTTTCACATGACCCCAGAAATAAAACTCTAATGGTGTAAAATCTGGTGAGCTTGGTGGCCACCGCCAGGATCCCCTATTTCCGAACCACCTATCGTCAAACATTTGATTAAGTTGAATGGATACCACATGCGTAGAATGTGCTGGTGCACCGTCCATTTGATAACACCAGTCGCGTAGAATATGGAGGGGAAGAGTTTCGCAAAAAAAGTGTTCACACATCCACGCAAAATTTCTAAATATGTATCACTATTTAAATTTTTGTTGTAAATTTCATATCTAGTTTCGTCCCCCTTTATTACATGGGAGTATTCAAAATGGACTTAAAGAAAAAGTGACAATATCTCAAAAACTATTAAAGATAGATATAGGGAACGCTAATATTGATTGATAGAGAATAAGATTTCCTATCGAATGGCGTGTCGGTATACAGGTTGTTCCATTTGAAAAAAATGAGGTTTTTATGTTTGAAAATTCAACTATTGTGTTGTAAATTTTGAACACCCTGTATAAGATATCATGATGAACTAAAGATCGTCTTATTTGGTTATGTTTCTAGTTTTGGACCACCAATCATGAAACTTATAGTTTCAATAATAACCGAGATATTCAATTTTAAACGTAACCACGAAAATCACCAATAAAATAGTAAAATCAAAAAAACTTAAAAATGGTGATATTTAGGTATAGGGAAACATGATCAAAAATGACGTATTTTGATACGTAGAAACCAAAAATAAAATTAAAATTATATCATTCCATTTAAAATAACAAAGTTGATACCGACTTCCGGTGACAGGACGTGACAGTTAATTTGAAAATATTTTAGCTGAAGAGTTCAGATCGAGTAAATTCTAATTCCAAAATTTCAAGTTTCCAGAAATAGTAGAACATGAGAAACTTCTAATGTACCAGTTCCGTGAGACACCCTGTATATTTATATACCTATCTATATATATATATATATATATATATATATATATAAAGGAGAAAGTTATTTGTCGGGCAATTCCGTCATACAAAGATCGAAGATCGAAGAAATCGATCTTCGATCTTCGTATGACGGAATTGCCCGACAAATACCTTTCTCCTTTATATCTCACCGTCGATTAACCAGCTTTCCTATATATATATATATATATATATATATATAAGGAGAAAGGTATATTATATATATATAATGGATGTTAATTCTCTCAGAAACCTGCATATATTGATATGAACATTTGAAATAGTTAATACAAGATGGCGGTAATTTTTTAAGTTAAAAAACTACAGCCACGCCTGGGATTTTAACTTAAAAAATTAGCGCCATCTTGTATTAACTATTTCAAATTTATATATATATATATTTAACTTTAGATTTTCACGATCGTTATGTATATGTAAACAGTTTTCGGTCATCTCGTGTAAAAAATTTATTTTATTAGCAACGTTTCGACAAACTCACATCTGCCATTATCTAGCTTTAAAAACTAACTGCAAAACTTTAAACTATGTCAAATAAACTAGTGTCAAAATATTCGCCTTCTATTGCTCTATGACTGTTTCCATAGTCGCACGTGTGCGACTGCGTGTCATGGGTCCACTGATGGTAGCTGATGATGCAGTCCTGCCACTGCCCGTCGAAATCACCAACCGTGTATCATCATGGTGCCTCTGTGTTCTGTGATATACCGGGACGTAACGTACTTCCTCCAGCAGTGGCTTCCAAACACTAGATAAATTAAGCGCGTCATCACGCTTGTTTAAGTTGTTCGGCCTTCTTGCAATCTCTATTGCTTCACGTACCACACGAACCGATTATATATGGTCTTTCGAAATTATCTTAGCACTGTCAAAATTAATCTTATGCCCAGTTTCAACCCTATGAGCCGCCAAAGAATTTGTCACTAATTTATGCCTCACCGCCAATTTATGCTCTTCTATCCGCGCACTTACACGTCGGTTCGTCTGGCCGACATACGATTTATTGCACTCTCCGCAGCTAATTTCATATACACCCCGATTTTCCAAATTGATAAAATCCTTGGGTCGAGGTAGAAATGATCCTATACAAGTAGTTGTCGTAAAGATAGTTTTAATACCATGCCTTCTCAACTCTCTCGATATCCTGTCAGTGGTGCCTTTCACATAAGGTCAGCATACGCGTGGTGTTAAATGATCATCCCTATGGTGGTCTGTATGTTCCTGGGATCTCAAGGCATTATTAATGGAAGTGTTGCTGTATCCATTCCTCTTCATAACACATATTTTGACACTAGTTTATTTGACATAGTTTAAAGTTTTGCAGTTAGTTTTTAAAGCTAGATAATGGCAGATGTGAGTTTGTCGAAACATTGCTAATAAAATAAATTTTTTACAAGAGATGACCGAAAACTTTTTACATATATATATATATATATATATATATATATATATATGTAATCTATACCGTCTATACCGTACTGATGAGGACTAATAGTCCGAAACACGTGTATACGGTTGCTTCTTCGATCTTCGATCTTCGTATGACGGAATTGCCCGACAAATACCTTTCTCCTTTATATATATATATATATATATAAAGGAGAAAGGTATTTGTCGGGCAATTCCGTCATACGAAGATCGACGATCAAAGAAGCAACCGTATACACGTGTTTCGGACTATTAGTCCTCATCAGTACGGTATAGCCAAGGAGCAAGATGGACACTCAATGGAAAAACACTCAAATGGTGACCAACGTCGCCAATTTGGTGCTTCAGTCCCAACATCTTCAGGATTCGAAGACAAGAAGTGACGTCGCGAATTGCCCGACAAATACCTTTCTCCTTTATATCTTACCGTCGATTAACCAGCTTTCCTATATATATATATATATATATATAAGTAGTATATAAAGGAGAGAGCTGGATCCGCTGCCACGCCGCCAATTTACATAGGAAGCTACCCCCACCACTTTTCTGAACGAAGACGACCGAGTCCAAGTCAGCCGATCTGCCGAGCGCGGCCGAACGCCGGAACCTGGGGTGTACGACTCACACGTCGCTGTTAGAGAGAGAACGCACTACTATTTTTATTTTCAAGCGCAAACCGATCAAATTCAAATTTTCGCATCAGATTAATTCGGATTTGAATTTCGCGCGCACCATCTTACCCGACGATGACCGAACACCGATCGCCCGAACCGATAAAATTCAAATTTTTCCCGCCAACCTCAAAAAATTCAAATTTTCGCGTAATTGCATGTAAATGAAATGTGCCGATACACAGGTGTGAAAATAGGACGCCGCCTAAGACATATCAAATTACAGTCGGTCCTTGAACTCAGCAAGTAGTATCAACTTCTGCATGAGGTGGGAATGAAATTAAGTGGAAATTTTGTGGTTTAAATCTTTAGTATAAATAGGTGTAGCACAAGTATTTGAATTTTTACTCTTCAATTAGAAACACTTCGTTACCTACATCCTACAAAAATGCAGTCTTCTTCAATCCAACAACTAAATACAATCGGTTTGTGCGCTCAATTACCGAGGAAAGCACTCAGTGATTTGGAAATCAACGCCGCCTATCCCATTAAAGCTGCACGGAGGATTACAACGACGAAATGGCCTTCAGTGTTGGTGGAAATTGAATCTGCGCCCCCGTTTGTGGTGTTTTTACCCTCGAGGATTGCTGCCATTATTACGGAGCAGCAAATTGATGCGTTATCAACCATGTGTCTGGTGTACCGAGGGGTTAAAAGTGTCGGTAAGAGTTTGCCGGCACAACTCGTTGAATTTATTGATAAATCTATGATTTAAGTATGTAAATGCATCTTAATGTATTTCATAAATAACCGTTTGCAATAAAATGTGTAAAATCTGAATATCTTGTTTTATTTAATAATTTTATTTTAATTAGCGTAGATAATATTTGTTTTAAAGCTCCCGATATAAACAAATTAGTTTCAAAGGTAAGAAGTTAAAATTCTAGCTGTTTTAAAACACTTTTCAAATAATATTTAATTCAAATCATAATAATCGAGGTAACAGACAAAATTCTTTCACAAATAACTATCAAAGACAGAACCAAAATTACGGAAATGGTAATACACCAGCGAACAATTATTTGCAACCTCAGCGCGAGTTTAACAGAGGTCGTGATCCGCAAGTAAATGCTGTGTCCGCAGAAACAGAAATAAATATTAACAATACACATACTTAATTGAATTGTCTTAATTGTGTTACTGTTTGAACAATAAACTGATTATTATTATTATTAATAAAAACTATAGAAATAATTATTTTAGAGGACAAACTCAGTTCAGATGTCAAAATAATTTTATGCGAATTTAAAATGATAATCGTTTATGCAAATAATTGCATGTAAATTAAGAGTGGTTATTTAAAATTTTAGATGGTATCATATGGACTTATTGGTTTTCTCAATTGCTTAAGAAGTTAGAGCCGGTTAAAATACGGTTTCGTTAATAACGCAAACGGTTGTAACTTTGTTATATATTGAAAAAATATCAAGTCCATATGAAACGTTTTACACAGTACCTCATTTACCATACTGGACAAAAATTGCGGGGAAAAAAGTGAAAAATGAAAGAGTTACAAAGAAAAACTTACAAAAGTATTATGAAATAGAATGTTCGACTAAATATTATGGAGGTAAAGTAAAACTGTTTTTGGTGTACAAAAGTTTTAATAATATAGAAAAGTTTATAATATTTAAACAAAAATAAATAGTATTATAACAAATAAACAAACATAAAAATATTAAAAATATATAATAAATGTATATTTATCGATCTTATATATCTTTCAGCTTTCATAAAATGTCTAACTCGGTGGTCTATCGTCAACAGCCAAAAAGATATTAAGCATTTAATGTTACATTTGTAACTTATGCACAATATTCACAAATTAATATTAAATATCCAGATTGTTCGATGAAATCCAACAATCTCTCAATTATAATAATTCTTCTTTTCATGCAGCAGCTTTTAGTAATAGCATTCTGCAATTTTGTTTTATACAAACATATAATTTGTGATATTTAGTTTCTTCAAAGTTAAAGAATTAGTAATTTATATATAAAGAATGTAAAATTTTATGCTAAAATTAATGGGAAATAGGGAATTAAAAAATGGTCGGTGATACAGTGTGCGAGTTTTAATTTCCCCAGAAAATGTTATTCTAAATACAAAGTTTTCGATGATCTAAAAACTTCCTAGCCACAGTCAGAGTTTTGGTTTTAGTAATTTTAGCAAATAGGATAGTAAAAAGCGAAGAGACAGCTAAAATTTTTTAAGAGTAATCTGTATTTGATTATATTTAAATTAAAACTGTCTTAGAGAACTTAGAAGAATTAAAATTAGAATTAGACCATTTATTACTATATACCAACACAAAATTGTTGTGAAAAGATTGATGTAAGAAAGCAAGCTAAAGCGCAATTTTCCCGCCAACCCCAAAAACTTCAAATTTTCCCTGGTAACCTTAAAAAATTCAAAATTTCCAAATTTTCCCGTCAACCCCAAAAAATTCAAATTTTCCTGCCAACCCCAAAAAATTCAAATTTTCCCGCCAACCCCCAAAAAATTAAAATTTTCCCGTCAGCCCCAAAAAATTCAAATTTTCCCGCCAACCCCAAAAAATTCAAATTTTCCCTCCAAATTCTACGCCACCATACTGCGCATGCGTGACGACTCAAACCGAGCGCGCCCGAACGCTGGAACCTGGAGTGTATGACTCACACGTCGCTGTTAGAGAGAGAACGCACTGCGATTTTTATTTTCAAGCGCAAACCGATCAAATTCAAATTTTCGCATCAGATTTATTCGGATTTGAATTTCGCGCACACCATCTTACCCGATGATGACCGAGCACCGATCGCCCGAACCGATAAAATTCAAATTTTTTCCGCCAACCTTAAAAAAATCAAATTTTCGCGTCAACCCCAGACGTACCAACCCCACGCGCTAAAACGGCATGCCGACCAGCCGTCATATTTTAAACGACGTCATCTTCTTGAGCAGACATCTTTTTAGGTTAAAATTATACTTCTTACGGAATTTTAGAGTAATACAAGTAGATTATGTTAAAATAACTCTTGAAATTTACTCGCGGTATAAATTTTAAAGTTTTAAATCAAGTTTTCGCGCTAAATTTATTCGGTCTAATTTTAAAATTCTACAGAGCATGCGCGAACCGACCAAATTAAAATTTTCGCGGCATTAAGGATAAATTTCAAAGTTTAAACCGTCATGACCTCACCATCAACAGTGGTTTAATATACTTACCGTTTACTTTTAAATTATTACTGCTTAATCTATGAAATAAAACAGGCAATTCTTGGTTCAGACCCTGTATACAGACCCCCTGTATAATCACAACAGGCCCTGTATACAGACCCTGTATATTGACCCTCATTTGACCCTCCGAGACCCTCATTTGACCCTCCGAGACCCTCATTTGACCCTCCGAGACCCTCATTTGACCCTCCGAGACCCTCATTGGACCCTCCGAGACCCTCATTGGACCCTCCGAGACCCTCATTTGACCCTCCGAGACCCTCATTTGACCCTCCGAGACCCTCATTTGACCCTCCGAGACCCTCATTTGACCCTCCGAGACCCTCATTTGACTCTCCGAGACCCTCATTTGACCCTCCGAGACCCTCATTTGACCCTCCGAGACCCTCATTTGACCCTCCGAGACCCTCATTTGACTCTCCGAGACCCTCATTTGACCCTCCGAGACCCTCATTTGACCCTCCGAGACCCTCATTGGACCCTCCGAGACCCTCATTTGACCTCTCCATTTATCCGTTTAGCGCCTCCATTCATCCGTTTAGCGCCTCCATTTATCCGTTTAGCGCCTCCATTTATCCTCTTAGCGCCTCCATTTATCCTCTTAGCGCCTCCATTTATCATCTTAGCGCCTCCATTTATCCTCTTAGCGCCTCCATTTATCATCTTAGCGCCTCCATTTATCCTCTTAGCGCCTCCATTTATCATCTTAGCGCCTCTCCTCTTAGCGCCTCCATTTATCCTCTTAGCAGTAGTATATAAAGGAGAGAGCTGGAGCCGCCGCCACGCCGCCAATTTACATAGGAAGCTACCCCCACCACTTTTCTGCACGAAGACGACCGAGTCCCAAGTCAGCCGATCTGCCGAGCGTGGCCGAACGCTGGAACCTGGAGTGTATGACTCACACGTCGCTGTTAGAGAGAGAACGCACTACTATTTTTTATTTTCAAGCGCAAACCGACCAAATTCAAATTTTCGCATCAGATTAATTCGGATTTGAATTTCGCGCGCACAATCTTACCCGACGATGACCGAGCACCGATCGCCCGAACCGATAAAATTCAAATTTTTCCCGCCAACCTTAAAAAATTCAAATTTTCGCGTAATTGCATGTAAATGAAATGTGCCGATACACAGGTGTGAAAATAGGACGCCGCCTAAGACATATCAAATTACAGTCGGTCCTTGAACTCAGCAAGTAGTATCAACTTCTGCATGAGGTGGGAATGAAATTAAGTGGAAATTTTGTGGTTTAAATCTTTAGTATAAATAGGTGTAGCACAAGTATTTGAATTTTTACTCTTCAATTAGAAACACTTCGTTACCTACATCCTACAAAAATGCAGTCTTCTTCAATCCAACAACTAAATACAATCGGTTTGTGCGCTCAATTACCGAGGAAAGCACTCAGTGATTTGGAATTCAACGCCGCCTATCCCGTTAAAGCTGCACGGAGGATTACAACGACGAAATGGCCTTCAGTGTTGGTGGAAATTGAATCTGCGCCCCTGTTTGTGGTGTTTTTACCCTCGAGGATTGCTGCCATTATTACGGAGCAGCAAATTGATGCGTTATCAACCATGTGTCTGGTGTACCGAGGGGTTAAAAGTGTCGGTAAGAGTTTGCCGGCACAACTCGTTGAATTTATTGATAAATCGATTATTTAAGTATGTAAATGCATCTTAATGTATCTCATAAATAACCGTTTGCAATAAAATGTGTAAAATCTGAATATCTTGTTTTATTTAATAATTTTATTTTAATTAGCGTAGATAAAATTTGTTTTAAAGCTCCCGATATAAACAAATTAGTTTCAAAGGTAAGTAAGGAAAATTCTGGCTGTTTTAAAACACTTTTCAAATAATGTGAACGTCATCTACAATCTCTCAGTGGTCGCGTTCACAACTAAGTGGGTTGGATGAGATTTCAGAAAGTATCTCATTCCCATTCATAATAATATATTAAATTTAATTTCGCCTTTGACAAATTTCAATACCGAAAAATATGCTAATTGACGCTCCCGTGTCCAGTAAAAATAATAGTTCTTCTCTTCTGGTAATGGTTTTAACAACAGCAGGAAATTTAATTCAAATCATAATAATCGAGGTAACAGACAAAATTCTTTCACAAATAACTATCAAAGACAGAACCAAAATTACGGAAATGGCAATACACCAACAAACAATTATTTGCAACCTCAGCGCGAGTTGAACAGAGGTCGTGATCCGCAAGTAAATGCTGTGTCCGCAGAAACAGAAATAAATATTAACAATACACATACTTAATTGAATTGTCTTAATTGTGTTACTGTTTGAACAATAAACTGATTATTATTATTATTATTAATAAAAACTATAGAAATAATTATTTTAGAGGACAAACTCGCATTTTTGGGAAAATATCGACAACTACGTAACATAAACTTTAATACAAACTATTTTTTAAATTCTTTGTATATGTATATGTATATGTATATTTTCAGTACAGAGAGATAGGACCATAAAAGGACTGAGAGACATCAAACAGACAGACAGTGGGACAAAAACGATCTCTATTTCACTTCAGCAACTTCATTGGCTATCAAATTACATGATGCGCGACAGAACGAAAAATCTATTGAAAATTTTGGTAAGGAAATTGAAGAGCTAATGGTAAATTTGACTTAGTAATTATGTGACAAAATCTTTAAGACAATATCTGCAAAAATGTAATAATACCGTAATTTTTAAGAAATACCTGCAATTGCCATTTTTTTTTCTTTTTGACAAACAATTGAATATCGCAGGTAAACTAGTTACTTTACACAGGTACAACTTACACAGTTGGAAAGACGACTTCCTTAGCGTTTATAATATGGTATGATGTACAGGGCGTTCCATTTAAAAAAATGTACTGACTTTCCGTTACGCCTAAATGCAACATCCTGTATAAATGAAAATAATTTTACGTTATAGAAACTAATGAGTCAAACAACTCTTCTACAAAACATTTTTTCTTTCTCAAACAATTTGATGACTATCAACCGCCGGGATACTAATAACTCACCCTGTATAATTATATATTTTTAAAATGTGACGTGTTGATATTTATGATTAAATTATTAATTAAATAAAATATCGGTTTGGCTTCCGTGGTAGATCTTTTTACAATAGGAATAACCAACAGAGAGTATTTACCTACAGTAAGTCCAGATGACCACAATGAGGTCGATGCACATCAAGGCCAAGAGCAACCTAACACCAGGCGGTTTTTCGCGAATAATGCAGATGCAGTGTGTCTTAATATTAATGGTATTTATATAGTAAACATGAGATATGAAACGAAAGAATTGAAATTTTTAATAGATACAGGTGCTTCGATAAGCATTATTTTTTTCAGATAATTTAAATTGTCCTTGTGCCATAGATAAAAACGATACTATAAGAATAAGTGGGATTAGTGGCAGCACTTATTCTTTAGGATCAACAATTTCAGATTTGAAAGTAAACAATATTTAAGTTTACAATTATTCATAGCACAAACTGCGCTAATATTGTTTTTTTGTATGAAACTTGCATGGTGTACTTCTCCATGAGGGTTGATTTAAACCACAAAGCGTCAGCCCACCAACCCCAGACATCACACCTGCTATCACGTATAGCTGTACACACCAAATATATTTGTGCTAACCCAAACTGTATAGTATGAGCTAGTGCGGGATAATGACAACATATTATACCACATGACTCTAAGAGTAACTCGAATGTGACTCAAGAGTGACTCAAATGTGAATCAAGAGTGACTCAAATGTGACTCAAGAGTGACTCAAATGTGACTCAAGAGTGACATTAGCGCCTCCATTTATCATCTTAGCGCCTCCATTTATTCGTTTAGCGCCTCCATTTATCCGGTTAGCGCCTCCATTTATCATCTTAGCGCCTCCATTTATTCGTTTAGCGCCTCCATTTATCATCTTAGCGCCTCCATTTATTCGTTTAGCGCCTCCATTTATCATCTTAGCGCCTCCATTTATTCGTTTAGCGCCTCCATTTATCCGGTTAGCGCCTCCATTTATCCGTTTAGCGCCTCCATTTATCATCTTAGCGCCTCCATTTATCAGGTTAGCGCCTCCATTTATCATCTTAGCGCCTCCATTTATCATCTTAGCGCCTTCATTTATCCGTTTAGCGCCTCCATTTATCATCTTAGCGTCTCCATTTATTCGTTTAGCGCCTCCATTTATCCGGTTAGCGACTCCATTTATCCGTTTAGCGCCTCCATTTATCATCTTAGCGCCTCCATTTATTCGTTTAGCGCCTCCATTTATCCGGTTAGCGCCTCCATTTATCCGTTTAGCCCCTCCATTTATCCGGTTAGCGCCTCATTTATCCGTTTAACGCCTCCATTTATCATCTTAGCGCCTCCATTTATCCGGTTAGCGCCTCCATTTATCATCTTAGCGCCTCCATTTATCCGTTTAGCGCCTCCATTTATCATCTTAGCGCCTACATTTATCATCTTAGCGCCTCCATTTATCCGTTTAGCGCCTCCATTTATCATCTTCCATTTATCCGGTTAGCGCCTCCTTTTATCCGTTTAGCGCCTCCATTTATCCGTTTAGCGCCTCCATTTATCATCTTAGCGCCTCCATTTATTCGTTTAGCGCCTCCATTTATCCGGTTAGCGCCTCCATTTATCCGTTTAGCGCCTCCATTTATCATCTTAGCGCCTCCATTTATTCGTTTAGCGCCTCCATTTATCCGGTTAGCGCCTCCATTTATCCGTTTAGCGCCTCCATTTATCATCTTAGCGCCTCCATTTATCCGTTTAGCGCCTCCATTTATCATCTTAGCGCCTCCATTTATGCGTTTAGCGCCTCCATTTATCCGGTTAGCGCCTCCATTTATCCGGTTAGCGCCTCCATTTATCCGTTTAGCGCCTCCATTTATCCGGTTAGCGCCTCCATTTATCCGTTTAGCGCCTCCATTTATCATCTTAGCGCCTCCATTTATCAGGTTAGCGCCTCCATTTATCTGTTTAGCGCCTCCATTTATCCGGTTAGCGCCTCCATTTATCATCTTAGCGCCTCCATTTATCCGGTTAGCGCCTCCATTTATCATCTTAGCGCCTCCATTTATCATCTTAGCGCCTCCATTTATCCGTTTAGCGCCTCCATTTAACATCTTAGCGCCTCCATTTATTCGTTTAGCGCCTCCATTTATCCGGTTAGCGCCTCCATTTATCCGTTTAGCGCCTCCATTTATCATCTTAGCGCCTCCATTTATCCGTTTAGCGCCTCCATTTATCCGGTTAGCGCCTCCATTTATCCGTTTAGCGCCTCCATTTATCATCTTAGCGCCTCCATTTATCCGTTTAGCGCCTCCATTTATCCGTTTAGCGCCTCCATTTATCCTCTTAGCGCCTCCATTTATCCGTTTAGCGCCTCCATTTATCATCTTAGCGCCTCCATTTATCCTCTTAGCGCCTCCATTTATCCTCCTAGCGCCTCCATTTATCTTCTTAGCGCCTCCATTTATCCGTTTAGCGCCTCCATTTATCCTCTTTGCGCGTACATTTATCCTCTTAGCGCCTCCATTTATCCTCTTAGCGCCTCCATTTATACTCTTAGCGCCTCCATTATACAGATCTGTATACAGACCCTGTATAATCACAACAGACCCTGTATACAGACCCTGTATAATCATAACAGACCCTGTATAATCACAACAGACCCTGTACAGACCCTGTATATTGACCCTCATTTGACCCACCGCGACCCTCATTTTGGGTTGGGATGAGTTGGGTTTGGTTGGGCGCGCCCAACCAAACCCAACTCATCCCAAATGTCAAATGAGGGTCAATATACAGGGTCTGTATACAGGGTCTGTTGTGATTATACAGGGTCTGTTGTGATTATACAGGGTCTGTATACAGGGTCTGTTGTGATTATACAGGGTCTGTATACAGATCTGTATAATGGAGGCGCTAAGAGTATAAATGGAGGCGCTAAGAGGATAAATGTAGGCGCTAAGAGGATAAATGGAGGCGCTAAGAGGATAAATGGAGGCGCTAAGCAGATAAATGGAGGCGCTAAGAGGATAAATGGAGGCGCTAAGAGGATAAATGGAGGCGCTAAGAGGATAAATGGAGGCGCTAAGATGATAAATGGAGGCGCTAAACGGATAAATGGAGGCGCTAAGAGGATAAATGGAGGCGCTAAACGGATAAATGGAGGCGCTAAACGGATAAATGGAGGCGCTAAGATGATAAATGGAGGCGCTGAACGGATAAATGGAGGCGCTAAGATGATAAATGGAGGCGCTAAACGGATAAATGGAGGCGCTAACCGGATAAATGGAGGCGCTAAACGAATAAATGGAGGCGCTAAGATGATAAATGGAGGCGCTAAACGGATAAATGGAGGCGCTAAGATGATAAATGGAGGCGCTAAGATGATAAATGGAGGCGCTAACCGGATAAATGGAAGCGCTAAGATGATAAATGGAGGCGCTAAACGGATAAATGGAGGCGCTAACCGGATAAATGGAGGCGCTAAACGAATAAATGGAGGCGCTAAGATGATAAATGGAGGCGCTAAACGGATAAATGGAGGCGCTAAGATGATAAATGGAGGCGCTAAGTTGATAAATGGAGGCGCTAACCGGATAAATGGAGGCGCTAAGATGATAAATGGAGGCGCTAAACGGATAAATGGAGGCGCTAACTGGATAAATTGAGGCGCTAAACGGATAAATGGAGGCACTAACCTGATAAATGGAGGCGCTAAGATGATAAATGGAGGCGCTAAACGGATAAATGGAGGCGCTAACCGGACAAATGGAGGCGCTAAACGAATAAATGGAGGCGCTAAGATGATAAATGGAGGCGCTAAACGGATAAATGGAGGCGCTAAACGGATAAATGGAGGCGCTAACCGGATAAATGGAGGCGCTAAGATGATAAATGGAGGCGCTGACCGGATAAATGGAGGCGCTAAACGGATAAATGGAGGCGCTAACCGGATAAATGGAGGCGCTAAACGCATAAATGGAGGCACTAAGATGATAAATGGAGGCGCTAAACGGATAAATGGAGGCGCTACGATGATAAATGGAGGCGCTAAACGGATAAATGGAGGCGCTAAACGGTTAAATGGAGGCGCTAACCGGACAAATGGAGGCGCTAAACGAATAAATGGAGGCGCTAAGATGATAAATGGAGGCGCTAAACGGATAAATGGAGGCGCTAACCGGATAAATGGAGGCGCTAAACGGTTAAATGGAGGCGCTAACCGGATAAATGGAGGCGCTAAATGAATAAATGGAGGCGCTAAGATGATAAATGGAGGCGCTAAACGGATAAATGGAGGCGCTAACCGGATAAATGGATTCGCTAAGATGATAAATGGAGGCGCTAAACGGATAAATGGAGGCGCTAACCGGATAAATTGAGGCGCTAAACGGATAAATAGAGGCGCTAAGCTGATAAATGGAGGCGCTAAGATGATAAATGGAGGCGCTAAACGGATAAATGGAGGCGCTAACCGGATAAATGGAGGCGCTAAACGAATAAATGGAGGCGCTAAGATGATAAATGGAGGCGCTAAACGGATAAATGGAGGCGCTAAACGGATAAATGGAGGCGCTAACCGGATAAATGAAGGCGCTAAGATGATAAATGGAGGCGCTGACCGGATAAATGGAGGCGCTAAACGGATAAATGGAGGCGCTTACCGGATAAATGGAGGCGCTAAACGCATAAATGGAGGCGCTAAGATGATAAATGGAGGCGCTAAACGGATAAATGGAGGCGCTACGATGATAAATGGAGGCGCTAAACGGATAAATGGAGGCGCTAAACGGTTAAATGGAGGCGCTAAGATGATAAATGGAGGCGCTAAACGGATAAATGGAGGCGCTAACCGGATAAATGGAGGCGCTAAACGGTTAAATGGAGGCGCTAACCGGATAAATGGAGGCGCTAAACGAATGAATGGAGGCGCTAAGATGATAAATGGAGGCGCTAAACGGATAAATGGAGGCGCTAACCGGATAAATGGAGGCGCTAAACGAATAAATGGAGACGCTAAGATGATAAATGGAGGCGCTAAACGGATAAATGGAGGCGCTAAGATGATAAATGGAGGCGCTAAGATGATAAATGGAGGCGCTAACCGGATAAATGGAGGCGCTAAGATGATAAATGGAGGCGCTAAACGAATAAATGGAGTCGCTAACCGGATAAATGGAGGCGCTAAACGAATAAATGGAGACGCTAAGATGATAAATGGAGGCGCTAAACGGATAAATGAAGGCGCTAAGATGGTAAATGGAGGCGCTAAGATGATAAATGGAGGCGCTAACCTGATAAATGGAGGCGCTAAGATGATAAATGGAGGCGCTAAACGGATAAATGGAGGCGCTAACCGGATAAATGGAGGCGCTAAACGAATAAATGGAGGCGCTAAGATGATAAATGGAGGCGCTAAACGAATAAATGGAGGCGCTAAGATGATAAATGGAGGCGCTAAACGAATAAATGGAGGCGCTAAGATGATAAATGGAGGCGCTAACCGGATAAATGGAGGCGCTAAACGAATAAATGGAGGCGCTAAGATGATAAATGGAGGCGCTAATGTCACTCTTGAGTCACATTTGAGTCACTCTTGAGTCACATTTGAGTCACTCTTGAGTCACATTTGAGTCACTCTTGAGTCACATTTGAGTTACTCTTAGAGTCATGTGGTATAATATGTTGTCATTATCCCGTACTAGCTCATACTATACAGTTTGGGTTAGCACAAATATATTTGGTGTGTACAGCTATACGTGATAGCAGGTGTGATGTCTGGGGTTGGTGGGCTGACGCTTTGTGGTTTAAATCAACCCTCATGGAGAAGTACACCATGCAAGTTTCATACAAAAAAACAATATTAGCGCAGTTTGTGCTATGAATAATTGTAAACTTAAATATTGTTTACTTTCAAATCTGAAATTGTTGATCCTAAAGAATAAGTGCTGCCACTAATCCCACTTATCTTATAGTATCGTTTTTATCTATGGCACAAGGACAATTTAAATTATCTGAAAAAAATAATGCTTATCGAAGCACCTGTATCTATTAAAAATTTCAATTCTTTCGTTTCATATCTCATGTTTACTATATAAATACCATTAATATTAAGACACACTGCATCTGCATTATTCGCGAAAAACCGCCTGGTGTTAGGTTGCTCTTGGCCTTGATGTGCATCGACCTCATTGTGGTCATCTGGACTTACTGTAGGTAAATACTCTCTGTTGGTTATTCCTATTGTAAAAAGATCTACCACGGAAGCCAAACCGATATTTTATTTAATTAATAATTTAATCATAAATATCAACACGTCACATTTTAAAAATATATAATTGTACAGGGTGAGTTATTAGTATCCCGGCGGTTGATAGTCATCAAATTGTTTGAGAAAGAAAAAATGTTTTGTAGAAGAGTTGTTTGACTCATTAGTTTCTATAACGTAAAATTATTTTCATTTATACAGGATGTTGCATTTAGGCGTAACGGAAAGTCAGTACATTTTTTTAAATGGAACGCCCTGTACATCATACCATATTATAAACGCTAAGGAAGTCGTCTTTCCAACTGTGTAAGTTGTACCTGTGTAAAGTAACTAGTTTACCTGCGATATTCAATTGTTTGTCAAAAAGAAAAAAAAATGGCAATTGCAGGTATTTCTTAAAAATTACGGTATTATTACATTTTTGCAGATATTGTCTTAAAAATTTTGTCACATAATTACTAAGTCAAATTTACCATTAGCTCTTCAATTTCCTTACCAAAATTTTCAATAGATTTTTCGGTCTGTCGCGCATCATGTAATTTGATAGCCAATGAAGTTGCTGAAGTGAAATAGAGATCGTTTTTGTCCCACTGTCTGTCTGTTTGATGTCTCTCAGTCCTTTTATGGTCCTATCTCTCTGTACTGAAAATATACATATACATATACATATACAAATAATTTAAAAAATAGTTTGTATTAAAGTTTATGTTACGTAGTTGTCGATATTTTCCCAAAAATGCGAGTTTGTCCTCTAAAATAATTATTTCTATAGTTTTTATTAATAATAATAATAATAATCAGTTTATTGTTCAAACAGTAACACAATTAAGACAATTCAATTAAGTATGTGTATTGTTAATATTTATTTCTGTTTCTGCGGACACAGCATTTACTTGCGGATCACGACCTCTGTTCAACTCGCGCTGAGGTTGCAAATAATTGTTTGTTGGTGTATTGCCATTTCCGTAATTTTGGTTCTGTCTTTGATAGTTATTTGTGAAAGAATTTTGTCTGTTACCTCGATTATTATGATTTGAATTAAATTTCCTGCTGTTGTTAAAACCATTACCAGAAGCGAAGAACTATTATTTTTACTGGACACGGGAGCGTCAATTAGCATATTTTTCGGTATTGAAATTTGTCAAAGGCGAAATTAAATTTAATATATGTGATGCGGAAAGCGAAAAGGGATCAGTTGTCTCAAAAATTCAAATTTGAGTTATTGTTTTTTCTTAGTAAAAGAGTAAATTATGAATATTTTTACACTAAAACAAAGTTGATATCTCTGCCGACAACTGGTCCTTTTTCGCTTTCCGCATCACATATTATGAATGGGAATGAGATACTTTCTGAAATCTCATCCAACCCACTTAGTTGTGAACGCGACCACTGAGAGATTGTAGATGACGTTCACATTATTTGAAAAGTGTTTTAAAACAGCCAGAATTTTCCTTACTTACCTTTGAAACTAATTTGTTTATATCGGGAGCTTTAAAACAAATTTTATCTACGCTAATTAAAATAAAATTATTAAATAAAACAAGATATTCAGATTTTACACATTTTATTGCAAACGGTTATTTATGAGATACATTAAGATGCATTTACATACTTAAATAATCGATTTATCAATAAATTCAACGAGTTGTGCCGGCAAACTCTTACCGACACTTTTAACCCCTCGGTACACCAGACACATGGTTGATAACGCATCAATTTGCTGCTCCGTAATAATGGCAGCAATCCTCGAGGGTAAAAACACCACAAACAGGGGCGCAGATTCAATTTCCACCAACACTGAAGGCCATTTCGTCGTTGTAATCCTCCGTGCAGCTTTAACGGGATAGGCGGCGTTGAATTCCAAATCACTGAGTGCTTTCCTCGGTAATTGAGCGCACAAACCGATTGTATTTAGTTGTTGGACTGAAGAAGATTGCATTTTTGTAGGATGTAGGTAACGAAGTGTTTCTAATTGAAGAGTAAAAATTCAAATACTTGTGCTACACCTATTTATACTAAAGATTTAAACCACAAAATTTCCACTTAATTTCATTCCCACCTCATGCAGAAGTTGATACTACTTGCTGAGTTCAAGGACCGACTGTAATTTGATATGTCTTAGGCGGCGTCCTATTTTCACACTTGTGTATCGGCACATTTCATTTACATGCAATTACGCGAAAATTTGAATTTTTTAAGGTTGGCGGGAAAAATTTGAATTTTATCGGTTCGGGCGATCGGTGCTCGGTCATCGTCGTGTAAGATGGTGCGCGCGAAATTCAAATCCGAATTAATCTGATGCGAAAATTTGAATTTGATCGGTTTGCGCTTGAAAATAAAAAATAGTAGTGCGTTCTCTCTCTAACAGCGACGTGTGAGTCATACACTCCAGGTTCCAGCGTTCGGCCACGCTCGGCAGATCGGCTGACTTGGGACTCGGTCGTCTTCGTGCAGAAAAGTGGTGGGGGTAGCTTCCTATGTAAATTGGCGGCGTGGCGGCGGCTCCAGCTCTCTCCTTTATATACTACTCTTAACGCCTCCATTTATCCTCTTAGCGCCTCCATTTATCCTCTTAGCGCCTCCATTTATCCTCTTAGCGCCTCCATTTATCCGTTTAGCGCCTCCATTTATCCGTTAAGCGCCTCCATTTATCCGTTTAGCGCCTCCATTTATCCTCTTAGCGCCTCCATTTAACATCTTAGCGCCTCCATTTATCCTCTTAGCGCCTCCATTTATCCGTTTAGCGCCTCCATTTATCCTCATAGCGCCTCCATTTATCATCCTAGCGCCTCCATTTATCTTCTTAGCGCCTCCATTTATCCTCTTAGCGCCTCCATTTATCCTCTTAGCGCCTCCATTTATCCGTTTAGCGCCTCCATTTATCCTCTTAGCGCCTCCATTTATCCTCTTACCGCCTCCATTTATTCGTTTAGCGCCTCCATTTATCCGTTTTAGCGCCTCCATTTATCCGTTTAGCGCCTCTATTTATCCTCTTAGCGCCTCCATTTAACATCTTAGCGCCTCCATTTATCCTCTTAGCGCCTCCATTTATCCGTTTAGCGCCTCCATTTATCCGTTTAGCGCCTCCATTTATCCTCTTAGCGCCTCCATTTATCATCCTAGCGCCTCCATTTATCTTCTTAGCGCCTCCATTTATCCTCTTAGCGCCTCCATTTATCCGTTTAGCGCCTCCATTTATCCTCTTAACGCCTCCATTTATCCTCTTAGCGCCTCCATTTATCCTCTTAGCGCCTCCATTTATCCGTTTAGCGCCTCCATTTATCCGTTTAGCGCCTCCATTTATCCTCTTAGCGCCTCCATTTATCCGTTTAGCGTCTCCATTTACCATCTTAGCGCCTCCATTTATCCTCTTAGCGCCTCCATTTATCCGTTTAGCGTCTCCATTTATCCTCTTAGCGCCTCCATTTATCCTCTTAGCGCCTCCATTTATCATCCTAGCGCCTCCATTTATCCTCTTAGCGCCTCCATTTATCCTCTTAGCGCCTCCATTTATCCTCTTAGCGCCTCCATTTATCCGTTTAGCGCCTCCATTTATCCGTTAAGCGCCTCCATTTATCCGTTTAGCGCCTCCATTTATCCTCTTAGCGCCTCCATTTAACATCTTAGCGCCTCCATTTATCCTCTTAGCGCCTCCATTTATCCGTTTAGGGCCTCCATTTATCCTCATAGCGCCTCCATTTATCATCCTAGCGCCTCCATTTATCTTCTTAGCGCCTCCATTTATCCTCTTAGCGCCTCCATTTATCCTCTTAGCGCCTCCATTTATCCGTTTAGCGCCTCCATTTATCCTCTTAGCGCCTCCATTTATCCTCTTACCGCCTCCATTTATTCGTTTAGCGCCTCCATTTATCCGTTTTAGCGCCTCCATTTATCCGTTTAGCGCCTCTATTTATCCTCTTAGCGCCTCCATTTAACATCTTAGCGCCTCCATTTATCCTCTTAGCGCCTCCATTTATCCGTTTAGCGCCTCCATTTATCCGTTTAGCGCCTCCATTTATCCTCGTAGCGCCTCCATTTATCATCCTAGCGCCTCCATTTATCTTCTTAGCGCCTCCATTTATCCTCTTAGCGCCTCCATTTATCCGTTTAGCGCCTCCATTTATCCTCTTAACGCCTCCATTTATCCTCTTAGCGCCTCCATTTATCCTCTTAGCGCTTCCATTTATCCGTTTAGCGCCTCCATTTATCCGTTTAGCGCCTCAATTTATCCTCTTAGCGCCTCCATTTATCCGTTTAGCGTCTCCATTTACCATCTTAGCGCCTCCATTTATCCTCTTAGCGCCTCCATTTATCCGTTTAGCGTCTCCATTTATCCTCTTAGCGCCTCCATTTATCCTCTTAGCGCCTCCATTTATCATCCTAGCGCCTCCATTTATCCGTTTAGCGCCTCCATTTATCCGTTTAGCGCCTCCATTTATCCGTTTAGCGCCTCCATTTATCCTCTTAGCGCCTCCATTTATCATCCTAGCGCCTCCATTTATCTTCTTAGCGCCTCCATTTATCCTCTTAGCGCCTCCATTTATCCGTTTAGCGCCTCCATTTATCCTCTTAGCGCCTCCATTTACCATCTTAGCGCCTCCATTTATCCTCTTAGCGCCTCCATTTATCCGTTTAGCGCCTCCATTTATCCTCTTAGCGCCTCCATTTATCCTCTTAGCGCCTCCATTTATCATCCTAGCGCCTCCATTTATCCGTTTAGCGCTTCCATTTATCCGTTTAGCGCCTCCATTTATGCGTTTAGCGCCTCCATTTATCCTCTTAGCGCCTCCATTTATCATCCTAGCGCCTCCATTTATCTTCTTAGCGCCTCCATTTATCCTCTTAGCGCCTCCATTTATCCTCTTAGCGCCTCCATTTATCCGTTTAGCGGCTCCATTTATCCTCTTAGCGCCTCCATTTACCATCTTAGCGCCTCCATTTATCCTCTTAGCGCCTCCATTTATCCGTTTAGCGCCTCCATTTATCCTCTTAGCGCCTCCATTTATCATCTTAGCGCCTCCATTTATCCGTTTAGCGCCTCCATTTATCCTCTTAGCGCCTCCATTATACAGATCTGTATACAGACCCTGTATAAATTATACAGACCATGTATACAGACCCTGTATAATCACAACATACCATGTATACAGACCCTGTATAATCACAACAGACCCTGTATACAGACCCTGTATAATCACAACAGACCCTGTATACAGACCCTGTATAATCACAGCAGACCCTATATACAGACCCAGTATAATCACAACAGACCCTGTATATTGACCCTCATTAGACCCTCATTTGACCCACCGCGACCCTCATTTTGGGTTGGGATGAGATGGGTTTGGTTGGGCGCGCCCAACCAAACCCAACTCATCCGAAAAAAACGGATAAATGGAGGCGCTAAGAGGATAAATGGAGGCGCTAAGAGGATAAATGGAGGCGCTAAGAGGATAAATGGAGGCGCTAAGAGGAGAGGCGCTAAGATGATAAATGGAGGCGCTAAGAGGATAAATGGAGGCGCTAAGATGATAAATGGAGGCGCTAAGAGGATAAATGGAGGCGCTAAGATGATAAATGGAGGCGCTAAGAGGATAAATGGAGGCGCTAAACGGATAAATGGAGGCGCTAAACGGATAAATGGAGGGGTCAAATGAGGGTCTCGGAGGGTCAAATGAGGGTCTCGGAGGGTCAAATGAGGATCTCGGAGGGTCAAATGAGTGTCTCGGCGGGTCAAATGAGGGTCTCGGAGGGCCAAATGTGGGTCTCGGAGGGTCAAATGAGGGTCTCGGAGGGTCCAATGAGGGTCTCGGAGGGTCCAATGAGGGTCTCGGAGGGTCAAATGAGGGTCTCGGAGGGTCAAATGAGGGTCTCGGAGGGTCAAATGAGGGTCTCGGAGGGTCAAATGAGGGTCTCGGAGGGTCAAATGAGGGTCAATATACAGGGTCTGTATACAGGGCCTGTTGTGATTATACAGGGTCTGTATACAGGGTCTGAACCACGAATTTCTTATGTTTTATTTAATAGATTAAGCAGTAATAATTTAAAAGTAAACGGTAAGTATATTAAACCACTGTTGATGGTGACGTCATGACGGTTTAAACTTTGAAATTTATCCTTAATGGCGCGAAAATTTTAATTTGGTCGGTTCGCGCATGCTCTGTAGAATTTTAAAATTAGACCGAATAAATTTAGCGCAAAAACTTGATTTAAAACTTTAAAATTTATACCGCGAGTAAATTTCAAGAGTTATTTTAACATAATCTACTTGTATTACTCTAAAATTCCGTAAGAAGTATAATTTTAACCTAAAAAGATGTCTGCTCAAGAAGATGACGGGCGATCGGTGCTCGGTCATCATCGGGTAAGATGGTGTGCGCGAAATTCAAATCCGAATAAATCTGATGCGAAAATTTGAATTTGATCGGTTTGCGCTTGAAAATAAAAATCGCAGTGCGTTCTCTCTCTAACAGCGACGTGTGAGTCATACACTCCAGGTTCCAGCGTTCGGGCGCGCTCGGTTTGAGTCGTCACGCATGCGCAGTATGGTGGCGTAGAATTTGGAGGGAAAATTTGAATTTTTTGGGGTTGGCGGGAAAATTTGAATTTTTTGGGGCTGGCGGGAAAATTTTAATTTTTTGGGGGTTGGCGGGAAAATTTGAATTTTTTGGGGTTGGCAGGAAAATTTGAATTTTTTGGGGTTGACGGGAAAATTTGGAAAATTTGAATTTTTTAAGGTTACCAGGGAAAATTTGAATTTTTTGGGGTTGGCGGGAAAATTGCGCTTTAGCTTGCTTTCTTACATCAATCTTTTCACATAACAATTTTGTGTTGGTATATAGTAATAAATGGTCTAATTCTAATTTTAATTCTTCTAAGTTCTCTAAGACAGTTTTAATTTAAATATAATCAAATACAGATTACTCTTAAAAAATTTTAGCTGTCTCTTCGCTTTTTACTATCCTATTTGCTAAAATTACTAAAACCAAAACTCTGACTGTGGTTAGGAAGTTTTTAGATCATCGAAAACTTTGTATTTAGAATAACATTTTCTGGGGAAATTAAAACTCGCACACTGTATCACCGACCATTTTTCAATTCCCTATTTCCCATTAATTTTAGCATAAAATTTTACATTCTTTATATATAAATTACTAATTCTTTAACTTTGAAGAAACTAAATATCACAAATTATATGTTTGTATAAAACAAAATTGCAGAATGCTATTACTAAAAGCTGCTGCATGAAAAGAAGAATTATTATAATTGAGAGATTGTTGGATTTCATCGAACAATCTGGATATTTAATATTAATTTGTGAATATTGTGCATAAGTTACAAATGTAACATTAAATGCTTAATATCTTTTTGGCTGTTGACGATAGACCACCGAGTTAGACATTTTATGAAAGCTGAAAGATATATAAGATCGATAAATATACATTTATTATATATTTTTAATATTTTTATGTTTGTTTATTTGTTATAATACTATTTATTTTTGTTTAAATATTATAAACTTTGCTATATTATTAAAACTTTTGTACACCAAAAACAGTTTTACTTTACCTCCATAATATTTAGTCGAACATTCTATTTCATAATACTTTTGTAAGTTTTTCTTTGTAACTCTTTCATTTTTCACTTTTTTTCCCGCAATTTTTGTCCAGTATGGTAAATGAGATACTGTGTAAAACGTTTCATATGGACTTGTTATTTTTTCAATTTATAACAAAGTTACAACCGTTTGCGTTATTAACGAAACCGTATTTTAACCGGCTCTAACTTCTTAAGCAATTGAGAAAACCAATAAGTCCATATGATACCATCTAAAATTTTAAATAACCACTCTTAATTTACATGCAATTATTTGCATAAACGATTATCATTTTAAATTCGCATAAAATTATTTTGACATCTGAACTGAGTTTGTCCTCTAAAATAATTATTTCTATAGTTTTTATTAATAATAATAATAATCAGTTTATTGTTCAAACAGTAACACAATTAAGACAATTCAATTAAGTATGTGTATTGTTAATATTTATTTCTGTTTCTGCGGACACAGCATTTACTTGCGGATCACGACCTCTGTTAAACTCGCGCTGAGGTTGCAAATAATTGTTCGCTGGTGTATTACCATTTCCGTAATTTTGGTTCTGTCTTTGATAGTTATTTGTGAAAGAATTTTGTCTGTTACCTCGATTATTATGATTTGAATTAAATATTATTTGAAAAGTGTTTTAAAACAGCTAGAATTGTACTTACTTACCTTTGAAACTAATTTGTTTATATCGGGAGCTTTAAAACAAATATTATCTACGCTAATTAAAATAAAATTATTAAATAAAACAAGATATTCAGATTTTACACATTTTATTGCAAACGGTTATTTATGAGATACATTAAGATGCATTTACATACTTAAATCATAGATTTATCAATAAATTCAACGAGTTGTGCCGGCAAACTCTTACCGACACTTTTAACCCCTCGGTACACCAGACACATGGTTGATAACGCATCAATTTGCTGCTCCGTAATAATGGCAGCAATCCTCGAGGGTAAAAACACCACAAACGGGGGCGCAGATTCAATTTCCACCAACACTGAAGGCCATTTCGTCGTTGTAATCCTCCGTGCAGCTTTAATGGGATAGGCGGCGTTGATTTCCAAATCACTGAGTGCTTTCCTCGGTAATTGAGCGCACAAACCGATTGTATTTAGTTGTTGGATTGAAGAAGACTGCATTTTTGTAGGATGTAGGTAACGAAGTGTTTCTAATTGAAGAGTAAAAATTCAAATACTTGTGCTACACCTATTTATACTAAAGATTTAAACCACAAAATTTCCATTTAATTTCATTCCCACCTCATGCAGAAGTTGATACTACTTGCTGAGTTCAAGGACCGACTGTAATTTGATATGTCTTAGGCGGCGTCCTATTTTCACACCTGTGTATCGGCACATTTCATTTACATGCAATTACGCGAAAATTTGAATTTTTTAAGGTTGGCGGGAAAAATTTGAATTTTATCGGTTCGGGCGATCGGTGTTCGGTCATCGTCGGGTAAGATGGTGCGCGCGAAATTCAAATCCGAATTAATCTGATGCGAAAATTTGAATTTGATCGGTTTGCGCTTGAAAATAAAAATAGTAGTGCGTTCTCTCTCTAACAGCGACGTGTGAGTCATACACTCCAGGTTCCGGCGTTCGGCCGCGCTCGGCAGATCGGCTGACTTGGGACTCGGTCGTCTTCGTGCAGAAAAGTGGTGGGGGTAGCTTCCTATGTAAATTGGCGGCGTGGCGGCGGATCCAGCTCTCTCCTTTATATACTACTTATATATATATATATATATATATATATATATAGGAGAAAGGTATTTGTCGGGCAATTCCGTCATACGAAGATCGAAGATCGAAGAAGCAACCGTAGACACGTGTTTCGGACTATTAGTCCTCATCAGTAAGGTATAGCCAAGGAGCAAGATGGACACTCAATGGAAAAACACTCAAATGGTTCCCTATAGGGGGTGCTCCTGGGCTATACCGTACTGATGAGGACTAATAGTCCGAAACACGTGTCTACGGTTGCTTCTTCGATCTTCGACCTTCGTATGACGGAATTGCCCGACAAATACCTATCTCCTTTTTATTCACCGTCGATTAACCAGCTTTCCTATATATATATATATATATATATATATATATATATATATACAGGGTTAGCCAAAATTACCGGAACACCCAAATAATTCTACAACGGCAAAAAATTTCAAAAAGAAAATCAAACAAAAGTTTTTAGACTTTATACAATCCATCGTTTAAATATATTTTTAATATACAGGGTGTTCATTTTATTATAGAAATTGCGTAATTTTTTTTTTTCAAATGGAACACCCTGTATCTTTTTACGTTTTATAATTTTAGGACTAATTCTGGACATTGTTTATTAAAATAATTTTTTTTATAAAATGCATCATTTTTTAGTTTTAAGCAATTAACTAAAATTAGTCAAAATTACCGGAACACCCAAATAATTCCCCATCGGTAAAAAAATTTCAAAGAACATTTAAACAAAAGTTAAATGTTTTTTTTAAAACAAGCTATCATTAAAATATATTTTTAATATACAGGCTGTTCATTTTTTATGCAAATTTGGTTAACTTTTTTTTTCAAATGGAATGCCCTGTATATTTTTACATTTTATAATTCTAAGACCATTTTTTATTGAAGGCACTTTGACCTCTGAACGCTATTTAGCTCTACTTCAAAATGAAGTAATACCTCATCTCCTAGTTATATTCAACGGAGATCTGAATAATATTTGGTTTCAACAAGATGGTGCACCGCCGCATTACGGTGTCCAAGTTCGGAATTATTTAAATTCAATTTTCCCGCAGAGGTGGATTGGAAGGAGAGGATCCATTGAATGGGCACCTAGGTCGCCGGATTTACAAATACTGGATTTTTCTATTTGGGGCCACCTAAAGTCCAAGGTTTGCACCAATAGGCCGCAAAATATTGATGCGTTGAAGCAGAGGATAGTGGACGAAGTTCAGAGTATTACTGTCGATCATTTAGACAACTATTTACGGGAATTTGTTGATAGGTTGGGGCATTGTCAAGCCGCTCAGGGATGGCAGTTTGAAAATTTAATTTAATTGTTTTGTTATTTTTTCTTCACATTGTTATTATTTATCCGTTCGGCTAAAATAAATGTTTTGGAGTTTTGATTAATTGCTGATAATTAAAAAATGAATCAATTTATAAAAGCTACTTGAAAAAAAATCTTAGAATAGAATTAAAAATTAAAAATGTACAGGACGTTTAATGAGAAAAAGGAAAAGTTTTCCATACTTCCATAATAAAATAAACACCCTGTATATTAAAAATATATCTGAACGATAGCTTGTTTAAAGTAAAAAACTGTTGTTTGAATGTTTTTGAAATTTTTTTACCGATGAAGAATTATTTGGGTGTTGCGGTAATTTTGACTAATTTTAATTAATTGCTTAAAACTCAAAAATGATGCATTTTATAAAAAAATTATTTTAATAAACAATGTCCAGAATTAGTGCTAAAATTATAAAATGTAAAAAGATACAAGGTGTTCCATTTGAAAAAAAAAATTTACGCGATTTCTATAATAAAATGAACACCCTGCATATTCAAAATATATTTGAACGATGGATTGTTTAAAGTCTAAAAGCTTTTGTTTGAATTTTTTTTTGAAATTTTTTACCGTTGTAGAATTATTTGGGTGTTCCGGTAATTTTGGCTAACCCTGTATATATATATATATACATATATATATATATATATATATATATGTTACGGTTAAAGTGATAAATGTGGTTTGTATTAATAATTACCGCCTATTATTAATAATAACCGCATCATTTCGTCAATGTGATTAGAAACACTTAAATAATCACATGGACCGGCTATTATTAATAATTTCCTAACGGGCACGGTAAAAGTGATAAAAACGTAACTTTTTACAAAAGATTTTTTGTATACAGTCTTCAAAGAAGTTAGCTAAATTATTTTGATTACTATGTAAGCTATTCTATTTATTTACTCGACGCAAATCATCAGTACGGCTAGCCCAATGACCAAAATTACGAATAATATAAAACATTGATAATACAGAATGTTTTCTTTTGTCTCCCTTGTACTTTGGAAACTACTGGATATAATTGGTAATGATATGTGGTATACACCCAAGGACGGCTCAATGACGAAAACATAAAAAGAACATTTTATACAGTGTTAAAAAAAGTTAACCATTTTATTATCGACACATGCATTATTATCACATGCATTTTCAATGCATGTGAGTAGTTTTATGTAAATGTACAATTACAATTTATTAGGTAAATTCTCAAATCCCAATTATCTTGAAATTTTGCGCATTTAATAATATTTTTTTCAATATTGTATTTTCATGCAAATACATGCAAGAACAGGCGAGACTAGTTTACATAGATGTTTTTACATAAATTGCACCGCACAAATGATGCAAACATTTTTGTATGGTTCTGTTCCTAACACGGTATTTTTACTTTTGGTGTTTGACAATAAAGTACTATTTTATAAATAAATGATTAAACATTGTAACAACTTGCCCCAATCTTCCCTACATTAGGTTGTCCATTACCTATGCCTACCGTAAGCATATCTGACGGATATAATCTGTTTTATAAAGCGGTTATTATAAAAGTATTTATCACCAACAAAAAAAAACTTTTAAATACATTTTTTATTTAGATATATGAAAAAATATAACAAAAACAAAAACACAAAATAATTCTCAAGTCCAGGAATCAGTTTAAAAATAAAATATATTCTTAATAAATAAAATTAAAAAGTAGGTAACTCAAATTTGTATCACATTTGTGCAATTACATATCAACAATAAACAATGTTCATAGTAAATAATAAAATAAATATAAAATACAGGTACAGTTCACATTTGTGAACAAAACAAAAGAAGATGACGTCCTATTGTTACAAACTTTATCTTGCTTTATTTTTACAATATAAATGGTGTAATTATTGTACTACCACAAAAAAAGAAAGGTCTAGAAGGACTTTTGTATTCAAAATTAAATATAAAACATTTTTTTAAAGTTTTGTATTAAAAAGGTAATAAATAATAAGTTATTAATAAAAATAATTTTTCTTGCCACAAATTGCAAAATACTAAAGCACTATGTACGTATGCACTGGCAGAATAATACAAACTGAGTTTCTAATTTATTACTGAAGCCTCAATTACATTTAGCGAGTTTACACGCTGCTAGTTGGCGAATTCACTAGTTGCTAGTAAACTCGCCCAGTGTCATCATGTTCACAACGTTACTCGCAGCTTGTAAACTATCTGCGCACATGATGTCACTGGGCGAGTTTACTAGCAACTAGTGAATTCGCCAACTAGCAGCGGGTAAGCTCGTTCAATGTAATTGAGGCTTTACTTAGCTCTTAAGAATTGCGCAAATAAGCATGCCCCAAAGAGTTACACACTCGTGCATGCAATTTGTATGGATTGGCATTTTTTAGTCTCGATTTGATAATCTTCCTTATTTTAGTCATGAGTAGTAACTAAATAAGTTAGTCAGGACTAGTCAGGACTAACGTCACTATATATATTCTTAATAAATAAAATTAACAGTAGGTAACTCAAATAAAATCTGTATCACATTTGTGCACTTTTAGTCTCGTCTTGATAATCTTCCTTATTGTAGTCATGAGTAGTAACTAAATAAGTTAGTCAGGAGTAACGTCACTAAAGGCCCAACACTGAGAACCCAGTGAATAGATTCGTTGTGTGGCGATTATGTAGATACTAACAGAATTCCAAATCTGAGGCTCTATTATATTCTAGCATCACCTTAATGCAATATCGAATTGAAATATATCACATTGACCACAGCATGCTGGAAATTATTAATAATAGCCGGTTCATGTGATAAATTCTTCACTTTAACCTCGCCACTTGACTATTATTAATAATAACCGGTAATTATTAATAATAACCTATTTATCAGTATGACCGTAACATATATATATATATATATATATATATATATATATAAAATTCAGACGAAGGTAACGTGGGAAATTCGGTCAAGTGGGCGAAGTGTATAAAACTCTATTTATCTCAGTTCAAATTTTCGTTTTTAATTAAAAACTTCCTCAGGAAGTTTTATACACTTCGCCCACTTGACCGAATTTCCCACGTTACCTTCGTCTGAATTTTCTACAGAGTCACGGTCGTTATTTCCCTTATACTATATATATATATATATATATATATATATATATATATATATATGTATACAGGGTGTCCGGAAAGTAATGGGACCCAGCTTAACCGTATGTTCTTGATGTCAAATGGGACCGATTAAACAAAAAATCCCATAGTAAAAAGTGCTTCCTTAAGAAGTTATAAGGTGTTACAGATAGAAAATATATTTCTTGTTTTGCGTATATTTCAGAAAAGAAACGGCCGATCAAGGTGAAAATTGGTACCCTTAGGCTTTTGGAGAAGCCAAACATGATAAGAGTATTAGGACATTTGCATATTGTAGAGGGATATTTTGATATTTAGAGGGATATTTTGATATTTTTATTATTATTATGACTATGGGCGGTATGACTAAAAATTATGATACGGACGTTAATTTTACATAAAAAATGTTTACCTATTTTATGCCGATAAAATCCACCGTTTTCAAGAAAAACGCAATTAAACGTACTGTGTATTTAATAACTGTAGTTTATACAATGTTATTCTATCAAGTTACTATGTGTCAAACGTAAATGCATTTGTGTCAGTTTGCTTAACGATACTGTATTTAATTGATTATTTCACAGTTCATTACATATTTGTGGTATTTTATCACAAAAAAATGACAATTTTTTTTCAAACTTGGAAATGACCGATATGGTTGCTGTTTATGCTCAAGAGCAATTTAATGGAGCAGCAGCAGCGGGAAGATACAGGCAGTAGTACGAAAATCGTCGCCAACCAATAGAAAGCCTTTCCAAAATATATTTCAACGGCTGAATGAACATGGACGTTTTCGGCGCTAACGCGCCATGCAGGACGACCAACTTCGCCAACCATTGAGGAGGAGGAAGATATTTTGTTCCGAATAGAAGAAGATCCTGTAGTAAGAGTACGGAAATTATGTGCAGCTACTGTAGTACTCCGGACAAGCATACTCCGGACATATTTGTAAGTGCATACCATTATTCTGCTTTATCCCTACCACCACACTAATGTGCAGGCGTTGCTACCAAATGACTTGCCACAAAGACTAAAACTTTGTCGATGGTTACGAAACAAATAAAATCACGGCCCAACATTTTTTGGCCGTGTGTTATTTACCGATGAGGCAACTTTTACACGCCGTGATATCCTAAACACACGCAATTCTCACTCCTGGAATGTAGAAAACCCCCATTTATCTAGAAATAAACATTTCCAACATGAATTTTCAGTAAATTTATGGTGCGGCGTTGTTGGAGATCATTTGATCGGGCCTTACGAATTTCCTCCTCGATTAAATGGTGCATCGCATTTCAATTTTTTTGACAACGTTCTACCTACCTTATTAGAAGACATCCCTTTAAACCTGCGTGGGAGTGTATGGTATATGCACGATGGTGCTCCCGCTCATTTCCTGCAAACTGTGCAAAACTATTTAGACAACCACTTTCCGCACCGCTGGAGTGATTATCCTTGGCCACCGAGAAGCCCAGACCTCAACCCATTAGATTTTTTGATATGGAGCTCTATGAACTCTATTGTATACCGGCAAGTCTACTAATACTAAGCAAGATTTGCAAAGAATGATTATTGACGCAGGAAATGAAATTAGAAACAACTTTGAGTCATTTTTTAGAGTACGACTTAGGAAACTTAGGAAAACGTTGTGAAAGATGTGTTGAACTAAACGGTGGACATTTTGAAAACCTTCTAAATTTATAAATAAAGACTAAGTGAAAATTAAGTTAAATTTTTTATAATGATATAGCTTTTAGCAAATACACAAAATGTTTAATTGCGTTTTTCTTGAAAACGGTGGATTTTATCGGCATAAAATAGGTAAACATTTTTATGGGAAATTAACGTCCGTATCATAATTCTTAGTCATACCGCCCATAGTCATAATAATAACAAAAATATCATAATAATACTACTCCAGAAAAGGTGCCGACAGCCCCCTCTACAATATGCAAATGTCCTAATACTCTTATCATGTTTGGCTTCTCCAAAATCCTAAGGGTACCCATTTTCAGCTTGATCAATCGTTTCTTTTCTGAAATATACGCAAAACAAGAAATATATTTTCTATCTTTAACACCTTATAACTTCTTAAGCAAGCACTTTTTACTATGGGATTTTTGGTTTAATCGGTCCCATTTGACATCAAGAATATGCGGTTAAGCTGGGTCCCATTACATTCCGGACACCCTGTATATATATGGTGATTCACAACGTACGGAGGAAATTGAAGGAGAGCAAGAGAAGACCAAAATAAGCATCTTTTCTTAGTAAACTTTTGACCTAAACACATAAACTAGGAAGTTATAGCAAGTTAAAGATGCATTTATTAATGAACATTATTTACAAACTATGCTAGTAAGAGATGTTTTAAAATTAAAATAAGATATCTGATTGTTATTTAATACACATGTTCGATTTAAAATGAAGAAAAATTTATAAACATAAAAGTTACAGCTATTTGTTTATCTTTAAAATGATGAAATAATAGGAGTTAACTTGTTGAGAACCGCTGACTTTTTCATAAAACAATTTGGAAAATTTATGACAGTTTGAATGTGACACATTTTAAAGTGACAGTACCTGTTACTGACAGTAGCGGTAGTATTATTACATGATCTTAGGATAACATGCCCAATTACAGTAACGAGGAGTATGTAGACATAAACTAGGAAGTTATAGCAAGTTAAAGATGCATTTATTAATGAACATTATTTACAAACTATGCTAGTAAGAGATGTTTTAAAATTAAAATAAGATATCTGATTGTTATTTAATACACATGTTCGATTTAAAATGAAGAAAAATTTATAAACATAAAAGTTACAGCTATTTGTTTATCTTTAAAATGATGAAATAATAGGAGTTAACTTGTTGAGAACCGCTGACTTTTTCATAAAACAATTTGGAAAATTTATGACAGTTTGAATGTGACACATTTTAAAGTGACAGTACCTGTTACTGACAGTAGCGGTAGTATTATTACATGATCTTAGGATAACATGCCCAATTACAGTAACGAGGAGTATGTAGACATGATTATGGTTTATGGAGCTGCTGAACAAAACGCTGCACGTGCAAGGCGAATGTACACCGTTCGGTTTCCCAATCGACAAACACCTTAAGAAAATACGTTCCTTCGGGTGGTCCAACGCGGAAGAGAAACTGGAAAGTTACAGCCTAAGAAAGGCCATGGCGGTGGAAGACGTCACCAACACGCGGTAAATGTGGAAGAAAACATTTTAGAAATGGCAGATGCTGATCAAAGTACAAGTACGCCCCAAATTGCCCGCCAAGTTCCAGTTCCTCAATCGTTTGTTTGGCGCACATTAAGTAAAAATGGTTTGTACCCCTACCACCTGCAAAGGGTGCAAGCAATGACTCCTGCTGATTACCCATTGCGGCAGCAGTTTTGCGAGTGGTTGTTAAATCGCACAAATAGAGAAGCAGAATTTCCAGCATATGTACTGGTAACGGATGAGAGCTGCTTTACTCGGAATGGTGCTCTAAATTTCCACAATTCACACATATGGGCTGATGAAAATCCACATGCGATTCGCCATTGTAGTTAGTTTAAATTTATGGGCTGGGATTGTAAATAACACTTTAATTGGACCTTTCGAATTACCAGCAAGACTAAATGGTGATAGTTACTTACAGTTTTTACAAGATGGTTTGCCAGAATTTCTGGAAGATATACCACTAAATGTATGTCGTAAGATGTGGTTTATGCACATTTTAGTCGGACTGTACGAGAACATCTTAACATCACTTATCCGCAAAGATGGATCGGTCGGGGCGGATTTGTTTCATGGCCCCCACGTAGTCCCGATCTAAATCCGTTGGATTTTTTCTTGTGGGGACATATGAAAGAAATGGTATATGCAACAGAAGTTGGTACCATAGATCAATTACGCGATCGTATTAACACTGCTGCAGAACATATATGACAACAAATTCCACAACTATCAGGAAATTGGATTCGTCGTGCACAACTATGCGTGGTCAACAGCACGGTCAACATTTCGAAAACCTTTTGAAAAGATGATTTGCTGTTGAAAAATGAAAAACTCTTTGTTAAATGATTTATTTGACTTTTTTTGTTTTATATGATCTTTTTATTAATAATATTAAAATGACAAAATAATAAGTTTTGCCGTTATTATTTGAGTAGTTTCTCATTTAAATTTTAAATTACTCCAAAAGTTGAGAAAAGGGTTTGGTAAGAGGGGTTTCCATGGATACGAAGAGCATAACTATTTCCGAAAATATCACAGGTTCTCAAAAAGGGACGTTAATTTCTATGAATTTTAAACTGATGTAACTTTCTTGTTATTGATCTTTGGACAAAAAGCTCCCTCCTCAATCTCCTCCGTACGTTATGAATCAGCCTATATATATATATATATATATAGGAAAGCTGGTTAAGCGACGGTAAAATATAAAGGAGAAAGGTATTTGTCGGGCAATTCCGTCATACGAAGATCGAAGATCTTGTTGCTTCTTCGATCTTCGTATGACGGAATTGCCCGACAAATACCTTTCTCCTTTATATATATATATATATATAAATTAAAGAAAAGCTGGTTAATCGACGGTGAGATATAAAGGAGAAAGGTATTTGTCGGGCAATTCCGTCATACGAAGATCGAAGATCGAAGAAGCAACCGTAGACACGTGTTTCGGACTGTTAGTCCTCATCAGTACGGTATAGCCAAGGAGCAAGATGGGCACTCAATGGAAAAACACTCAAATGGTTCCCTACAGGGGGTGACCAATGTCGCCAATTTGGTGCTTCAGTCCCAACATCTTCAGGATTCGAAGACAAGAAGTGACGTCGCGCCGGAGGTGACTGGTACACCCCAGGTACACCATAGCCCATGGAAATTAAAGAAAAGCTGGTTAATCGACGGTGAGATATAAAGGAGAAAGGTATTTGTCGGGCAATTCCGTCATACGAAGATCGAAGATCGAAGAAGCAACCGTAGACACGTGTTTCGGACTGTTAGTCCTCATCAGTACGGTATAGCCAAGGAGCAAGATGGGCACTCAATGGAAAAACACTCAAATGGTTCCCTACAGGGGGTGACCAATGTCGCCAATTTGGTGCTTCAGTCCCAACATCTTCAGGATTCGAAGACAAGAAGTGACGTCGCGCCGGAGGTGACTGGTACACCCCAGGTACACCATAGCCCATGGAAATTAAAGAAAAGCTGGTTAATCGACGGTGAGATATAAAGGAGAAAGGTATTTGTCGGGCAATTCCGTCATACGAAGATCGAAGATCGAAGAAGCAACCGTAGACACGTGTTTCGGACTGTTAGTCCTCATCAGTACGGTATAGCCAAGGAGCAAGATGGGCACTCAATGGAAAAACACTCAAATGGTTCCCTACAGGGGGTGACCAATGTCGCCAATTTGGTGCTTCAGTCCCAACATCTTCAGGATTCGAAGACAAGAAGTGACGTCGCGCCGGAGGTGACTGGTACACCCCAGGTACACCATAGCCCATGGAAATTAAAGAAAAGCTGGTTAATCGACGGTGAGATATAAAGGAGAAAGGTATTTGTCGGGCAATTCCGTCATACGAAGATCGAAGATCGAAGAAGCAACCGTAGACACGTGTTTCGGACTGTTAGTCCTCATCAGTACGGTATAGCCAAGGAGCAAGATGGGCACTCAATGGAAAAACACTCAAATGGTTCCCTACAGGGGGTGACCAATGTCGCCAATTTGGTGCTTCAGTCCCAACATCTTCAGGATTCGAAGACAAGAAGTGACGTCACGCCGGAGGTGACTGGTACACCCCAGGTACACCATAGCCCATGGAAATTAAAGAAAAGCTGGTTAATCGACGGTGAGATATAAAGGAGAAAGGTATTTGTCGGGCAATTCCGTCATACGAAGATCGAAGATCGAAGAAGCAACCGTAGACACGTGTTTCGGACTGTTAGTCCTCATCAGTACGGTATAGCCAAGGAGCAAGATGGGCACTCAATGGAAAAACACTCAAATGGTTCCCTACAGGGGGTGACCAATGTCGCCAATTTGGTGCTTCAGTCTAACAGTCAGGACTAACAGTCCGAAACACGTGTCTACGGTTGCTTCTTCGATCTTCGATCTTCGTATGACGGAATTGCCCGACAAATACCTTTCTCCTTTATATCTCACCGTCGATTAACCAGCTTTTCTTTAATTTCCATGGGCTATGGTGTACCTGGGGTGTACCAGTCACCTCCGGCGCGACGTCACTTCTTGTCTTCGAATCCTGAAGATGTTGGGACTGAAGCACCAAATTGGCGACATTGGTCACCCCCTGTAGGGAACCATTTGAGTGTTTTTCCATTGAGTGCCCATCTTGCTCCTTGGCTATACCGTACTGATGAGGACTAACAGTCCGAAACACGTGTCTACGGTTGCTTCTTCGATCTTCGATCTTCGTATGACGGAATTGCCCGACAAATACCTTTCTCCTTTATATCTCACCGTCGATTAACCAGCTTTTCTTTAATTTCCATGGGCTATGGTGTACCTGGGGTGTACCAGTCACCTCCGGCGCGACGTCACTTCTTGTCTTCGAATCCTGAAGATGTTGGGACTGAAGCACCAAATTGGCGACATTGGTCACCCCCTGTAGGGAACCATTTGAGTGTTTTTCCATTGAGTGCCCATCTTGCTCCTTGGCTATACCGTACTGATGAGGACTAACAGTCCGAAACACGTGTCTACGGTTGCTTCTTCGATCTTCGATCTTCGTATGACGGAATTGCCCGACAAATACCTTTCTCCTTTATATCTCACCGTCGATTAACCAGCTTTTCTTTAATTTCCATGGGCTATGGTGTACCTGGGGTGTACCAGTCACCTCCGGCGCGACGTCACTTCTTGTCTTCGAATCCTGAAGATGTTGGGACTGAAGCACCAAATTGGCGACATTGGTCACCCCCTGTAGGGAACCATTTGAGTGTTTTTCCATTGAGTGCCCATCTTGCTCCTTGGCTATACCGTACTGATGAGGACTAACAGTCCGAAACACGTGTCTACGGTTGCTTCTTCGATCTTCGATCTTCGTATGACGGAATTGCCCGACAAATACCTTTCTCCTATATATATATATATATATATATGTATATATATATATATATATATATATATATATACATATATATATATATATATATATATATAAAACTATTAACTATTAACTATTTCAAAGTTTCATATCAATATATGCAGGTTTCTGCAAAGAATTAACATCCATTATATATATATATATATATATATATATATATATATATATATATATATATATATATAATATATAATATAAAAAACTAGCCATGATACCGGGACTAACAGAAAAACTGAAAACGATATTAAAGCCCTATGTTCCGAAAGACATTAGAATAGTTCAGCATTACCCCAACAAGTTAAATAAGCTGTTCTCCAAGATTAAAGACCAAGATCAGATTTGCTTCAGATCAAACGTTATTTACGCGATTGACTGTAATGACTGTGAGGGCACTTATATTGGTGTTACTTCCCAGGAACTGGAAAAACAAGGTGTGCTTTGGCATTGCACTCTATCAGCAGAGATCATAGCTTTGATTTTGAGAATATTAAAGTTTTAGATTCTGACAGTGACCATAACAACAGACCTTTTTTGGAAATGTACAATTTAAACTTGACTCACCACGCTGTGAACTTAAAGAATGATGTGAATGGTATCAGTAATATTTATTCTTATATAATTTCAATTGATAGAAATTATTCCAACAGGAGAACGGTGGCTAGTGATAGTCTAATTTTCTAGCAGTGGCACGATTCGTTGTAACACCTGACGCATGCCCGTGGTTGTATTCTGAATGTATGTCGTTTTGCCGCCAAAACGAGTCCGCAGTGACCTGACCGACTAGGTTATTTTAGCATTGTTTTATTCTTGTTATCTATGTTCGTGAATTTGTTGGAGATGTTGGAGAAGTTTGTCAACTTGTGCTGCTTAATGTAACTCATATTTGTAAGTACATTGACGCTTTTTATTATGTTCTTGTATTCATTGCTTGTGTTACGTGTTCTTTTGTAGTTTTGCCTGAAGAAGGAACAATGGATTCCGAAATATAGCAATTAAAAATAAAGAGTTAGCTTTATTATAAACGACTCGAATACCCAACCACACTTGCCTTTACACAGTGCTAATTGTCGATCAAATAATTAATTATACTGCTTACGTATATATTACAGGGTGTCTCACTGAATTGGTACATTAGAAGTTATTCATGTTTTACTATTTCTGGAAACATGAAATTTTGGAATTAGAATTTACTCAATCTGAGCTCTTCGGCTAAAATATTCTCAAGTTAACTGTCACGTCCGGTCACCGGAAGTCGGTATCAACTTTGTTATTTTAAATGGAATGATATAATTTTAATTTTATTTTTGGTTTCTACGTATCAAAACACATCATTTTTAATAAGAGTTCCCTATACCGAAATGTCACCATTTTTGAGTTGTTTTGATTTTACTAATTTTTGGGTGATTTTCGCGGTGACGTTTAAAACTGAATATCTCGGTTATTATTGAAACTAGAAGTTTGATGATTGATGGTCCAAAACTAGAAACATAGCCAAATACGACGATTTTTAGTTCATCATGATATCTTATACAGGCTGTTCAAAATTTACAACACAATAATTGAATTTTCAAACGTAAAAAACTCATTTTTTTCAAATGGAACACCCTGTATACCGATACACCATTCGAGAGGAAATTTTATTCCCTATCAATCAATATTACGGTTACCTAATAATGGGGACGAAATTAGATACGAAATTTACAACGAAAATTTAAATAGTGATAGATATTTAGAAATTTTGCGTGGATGTGTGAACAATTTTTGCGATACTCTTTCCCTCAATATTTTACGCGACTGCTTTTATCAAATGGACGGTGCACCGGCACATTCTTCGCATGTGGTATCCATTCAACTTAATAAGATGTTAGGTGACGGTAGGTGGTTCGGAAATAGGAGACCCTGGCGGTGGCCACCAAGCTCACCAGATTTAACACCATTAGACTTTTATTTCTGGGGGCATGTGAAAAGTCAGGTCTATTCCACACCAGTTAATACTCAAGAAGAATTGACTAACAGAGTAGTAGCCGCCATTAATGAACTTCAGCGACAAGAAATCCGAAGAGCGACGATGACCGTAGTACAGCGAAGTGTTTTAAAATGTTTGGAGCAGAACGGGCAGCATTTCGAACAACATAATTAAGTTTTAATTTAAGTTAGATATCCCAAATCTATTATTTTAGTTTTAAGAAACCTTTTCAATATGTTTCTGTTTTTCTGCTGTTCCAAAGTTGTTACATTCCTATAAATTAAGAATAAATCGTTTTGTATTTAGTTTGCATTCTTTTATACTGACAATATCTCAAAAACTATTAAAGATAGATATATAGGGAATCCTAATATTGATTGATAGGGAATACGATTTCCTATCGAATGGCGTATCAGTATACAGGCTGTTCCATTTGAAAAAAATTTGTTTTTTACGTTTAAAAATTCAAGTATTGTGTTGTAAATTTTGAACACCCTGTATAAGATATCATGATGAACTAAATATCGTCTTATTTGGTTATGTTTCTAGTTTTGGACCACTAATCATGAAACTTCTAGTTTCAATAATAACCGAGATATTCAATTTTAAACGTAACCGGGAAAATCACCAAAACCATAGTAAAATCAACAAAACTTAAAAATGGTGACATTTAGGTATAGGGAAACATTATCAAAAATGATGTGTTTTCATACGTAGAAACCAAAAATAAAATAAAAATTATATCATTCCATTTAAAATAACAAAGTTGATACCGACTTCCGGTGACCGGACGTGACAGTTGACTTGAGAATATTTTAGCTGAAGAGCTCAGATCGAGTAAATTCTAGTTCCAAAATTTCAAGTTTCCAGAAATAGTAGAACATGAGAAACTTCTAATGTACCAGTTCCGTGAGACACCCTGTATATATATATATATATATATATATATATATATATATATATATACTGATAAACGTAGAGAAGTATTCTTTGATCGTGTAAATAACAGTAAGAGGTTATGTTCGGGTGTTCGATCAATTCCAAACCAATAAAACTCGCTTTTAGTGGTAACGTACTATATTTCGGACCTGAATGGGTTCTTCATCAGGTACAACACTTCTACAAAGATAAAAAACGTACGTGTTACAAACAATCACCGCAATCCCAAACATAAACAGACAACCACGTCATAATTTAACATAACCTACTTGGAGCTGGTTAGGTGGCCAATAATGAAACAGGGAAGACATCAAACGACGGGCACAAGCACATCTAACGAAATCCACATCACACTTGACAGAACAGAACAACCAGCACACAACAAGGTCAGAACGGATATGAAGGAGAGAACCAAAAGCTCAGCTGTTAACGTCGCAGGCGGACATACTATGAACAAAAAACGCCCGATGGGCAATGTTGACAACTAGCACAATATGAAAACTATTTTAAAAATTCTTATTTTCCCTCTATATAATACAAAAGACTTATAATAGTGCAAGTGAAAATTTAATAAAAGTTGAAAGAATTAACAAATCTGAAATTTTGAAAAACATTGAGAAACATTAAATTTAAAAAAAAAATTATTTAAAAAAATTAAACTAAGGGAAGCATCTGACATACTACGTCTGCCTCTATCAAAATTTATAATATTGGAGTAAATGATGCTGAGACCCTCCGTGTCTTGTTTGAAATTCACGGTGTTTTCCATGATATTAATATTATACATCTCCAAAAACATTCTGTTTCGATAGACACAATCCGAGTCAAGAACCCTCACATCGTCAAAATCAAAAGCATGCCCATGGTTGACCGCATGGCACGCAAGAGCACATCTCACCTTCTTGGTCCTACAGTCACTCTTATGTAGGGCGACACGACTCCGAAGCCACTGCGTGGTCACACCCACGTATTTACCGTCACACTGATTACAGGAGATACAATATATTATATTAGATTTAAAATTTAGGGGTATTTTATCTTTAATATTACAATAAATTTGTGACAATTTTAATGGATAATGGCATACTAATTTAAATTCGTTGGGGAGAAAAGGGGAAAAAATCTTCTTTAACTTATGTGTTATAGTGGGTACATACATTAATTTAACATAGGCGGGTTGTACGTCACTAGGGGGATCAAAGATACTTATGACGGGTTGACTATTGGTATTAGTAGAAAATAAAACTTTATTGACTATCTTTAATGGAAAACCATTATTTAAAAATACACGTTGAAGTTTTTTTATAGCTGAGGGCTGAAATTGGGGATCACTGATTCTTAAAATACGATTCTTCATAGCTATGATGGTATTGATTTTATGAGAAAACGAATGTGCAGAGAAAAAATTTATATATCTACCTGAATAGGTGGGCTTGGTATACCAATCAATGGCCACGGAACCGTCCCCACAATTAAACAACAAACAATCGAGAAAGGGAATACACCCCTCTTTCTCCAGTTCAACCGTGAGCTGTATGTGACCATCAAAGCCATTAAAGACTGCCAATATGTCCTCCACCTCACCCGCAGGAACACACGTAATGATGTCATCTACAAACTTGTACAAAAAAGGGACCACAAAACCCAAACGTGGAAGGATGTTATCTAAAACATGGTCCATCGTCATAAGGGCTAAAATGGGGCTTAGTGGGGAACCCATAGGCGTGCCAAACAACTGCAGATAAACCTGATCATTAAAAGTAAAGTGTGAATTGGTGAATAAAAATTTTAAGGTGTCAATGAAGATTTCTAAAGTAAAACAACAATTGTCCTGTATCATATCCCACTTCAGGGTCACGATATGAATGATAAGGTCGAGTGGTATGTTGGTGAAAAGACTGACAACATCAAACGACACCAATGCGAAGCCATGAGGTATGGTGATATCCCTGACTCTCTCCACAAAATCAAAAGAGTCCGTGACATTATAGTTCGTGCTGTTCAGAAATGACTGTGATAGAATATTAGCTAAAAATTTTGAAAGTTCATAAGTGGCTGAGCCAGATGCAGATATTATGGGTCTCAAAGGAGTACCGTCTTTATGAATTTTCGGAAGAAAGTAGGCCCTACTCAGGGTGGAGTTCTTAATCGTCAGTCTTTTATAATCCTCGTCACTTATATATTTACCGGTATTCAAGTCCTTTAACAACTTATTATGTTTATTTTGATTAGACGAAGTGGGGTTAGTATTGATCTTCTTATAAATGTCAGCATCACTGAGCATTTCAGTCGCTCTATCAAGATATTCGTCCCTATTCATAATCACTGTAGTGGCACCCTTATCTGCACGTGTGACTAGCAAGTTCGGATTTGATTTGAGGAATCTTCTGGTTTTAATTAACGAACTAGTCAAGTGTGCGTCAAGTGCTGATAAGTGTGTCGGGGTATTTATATAATTAGTTATAACATTAGTAACTTGAGATCTTAATATATTTCTATTATTTACTGGACAAAGTGCTAAACCGTTTTCTACCTCCATTAACAAACGCTTCACGTTTAAATTCTCTCTACTGCTTGGCATACAAAACTTAGGACCCAGAGACAACACCATTTTTATTCACCAATTCACACTTTACTTTTAATGATCAGGTTTATCTGCAGTTGTTTGGCACGCCTATGGGTTCCCCACTAAGCCCCATTTTAGCCCTTATGACGATGGACCATGTTTTAGATAACATCCTTCCACGTTTGGGTTTTGTGGTCCCTTTTTTGTACAAGTTTGTAGATGACATCATTACGTGTGTTCCTGCGGGTGAGGTGGAGGACATATTGGCAGTCTTTAATGGCTTTGATGGTCACATACAGTTCACGGTTGAACTGGAGAAAGAGGGGTGTATTCCCTTTCTCGATTGTTTGTTGTTTAATTGTGGGGACGGTTCCGTGGCCATTGATTGGTATACCAAGCCCACCTATTCAGGTAGATATATAAGTCAATAAAGTTTTATTTTCTACTAATACCAATAGTCAACCCGTCATAAGTATCTTTGATCCCCCTAGTGACGTACAACCCGCTCATGTTAAATTAATGTATGTACCCACTATAACACATAAGTTAAAGAAGATTTTTTCCCCTTTTCTCCCCAACGAATTTAAATTAGTATACCATTATCCATTAAAATTGTCACAAATTTATTGTAATATTAAAGATAAAATACCCCTAAATTTTAAATCTAATATAATATATTGTATCTCCTGTAATCAGTGTGACGGTAAATACGTGGGTGTGACCACGCAGTGGCTTCGGAGTCGTGTCGCCCTACATAAGAGTGACTGTAGGACCAAGAAGGTGAGATGTGCTCTTGCGTGCCATGCGGTCAACCATGGGCATGCTTTTGATTTTGACGTTGTGAGATGTATAATATTAATATCATGGAAAACACCGTGAATTTCAAACAAGACACGGAGGGTCTCAGCATCATTTACTCCAATATTATAAATTTTGATAGAGGCAGACGTAGTATGTCAGATGCTTCCCTTAGTTTAATTTTTTAAAATATTTTTTTTTTTAAATTTAATGTTTCTCAATGTTTTTCAAAATTTTAGATTTGTTAATTCTTTCAACTTTTATTAAATTGTTCACTTGCACTATTATAAGTCTTTTGTATTATATGGAGGGAAAATAAGAATTTTTAAAATAGTTTTCATATTGTGCTAGTTGTCAACATTGCCCATCGGGCGTTTTTTGTTCATAGTATGTCCGCCTGCGACGTTAACAGCTGAGCTTTTGGTTCTCTCCTTCATATCCGTTCTGACCTTGTTGTGTGCTGGTTGTTCTGTTCTGTCAAGTGTGATGTGGATTTCGTTAGATGTGCTTGTGCCCGTCGTTTGATGTCTTCCCTGTTTCATTATTGGCCACCTAACCAGCTCCAAGTAGGTTATGTTAAATTATGACGTGGTTGTCTGTTTATGTTTGGGATTGCGGTGATTGTTTGTAACACGTACGTTTTTTATCTTTGTAGAAGTGTTGTACCTGATGAAGGACCCATTCAGGTCCGAAATATAGTACGTTACCACTAAAAGCGAGTTTTATTGGTTTGGAATTGATCGAACACCCGAACATAACCTCTTCCTATATATATATATATATATAGGGTTTTTCATTAAGAACGACGCATTTTGTTTATTCAATTAAAAGACTTGTGGGTTAGTTATGGAAATGATGAAATGAAATTTTTATTTCAAATGAAAGTACAATCGACGCCATTATTTTTGGAATACGACATCGTTCAAATGTCCGCCGCGGAAGCGCTGGCACGAATGAATGCGCTGGACCCAATTTTCCATGACTTGAGGACACAAATCGGCCGAATTTGGCGTTCGATGTTGGGTTGACCCTATTCTAACGTTTCTGGGTTATTGGCATAGACCAGTAATTTAATGTAACCCCAACGAAAAAAATCTAAAGGGTTGAAATCACACGAATGAGGCGGGCATTCGCGACGACCGTTGCGTGAGATCACTTGCTCGCCGAACTTGGTCTGCAATAATTCGATTGTGTCGTACGCTGTATGGCACGATGGGCCATCCTGATCGTCCAAGTTCGAGCTGGTCCCAAAAATACTCCGACATCATGGCCCTGTGGCGATCGCTGTGGAACGTTGTTGGCACGCCGTTTTCATCAAAAAACAGGAAAAATGGGCAGATGACACCGCCGGCTTGAAAACCGCACCGTGTATCTCTCCATTATTAAATGACATAGATTCACGTTGCAAACTGTGAAAGAATTGCGAAACCACCTGCACTCCTATTCGAGAAATGACAAAAGCAAAATGCGTCGCTCTAAATGAAAAACCAGTAGTATGTAAATGGCACTTCTGGACCCGCCAGTCCGCCACCCGATGACTACCGAGCGCCAGTCCGCCGATCTACCGAGCGCGCCCGAACGCTGGAGTCGATGTTAGAGAGAGAACTAGTGCGTCATGACACTATCTTTCAAATATTAAACTCCAAACACGCATGCGCAAACCGCTAAAATTGAAATTTTTGAATTTTTGCGGCATGACGCCATCTTTAAAATATTCCACGCACGCGCAAACCGATAAAATAAAAATTTTTGAATTTTCGCGGGCCGCCGCCTGAGTGTATGACTCACACGTCGCTGTTAGAGAGAGATCGCACTAGGCCGCGCGGCATGACGTCAACCGCGCATGCGCAAACCGATAAAATTAAAATTTTTGAATTTTCGCGGGCGAGTTTTAAGGTGTGGCAAATCTGCATGCGCGAACCGAGAATTTACCCGCCATCTTTCAAATCTCGAACACCATCTTCTTATTTTAAATGGCCATCTTCGTACACCATCTTCTTATTTTAAATGGTAATCTTCGTACACCATCTTCCTATTTTAAACAACAACAACCCATATGACTTCCTGTCGACCATTTTATCCACTTCCGGTCACCACTTCCGGTCGGAACTTCCGGTCTCAAATTTTCATTTCCGGTCCAGATTTCCGGTCGGCACTTCCGGTCGCCATTTTTCATTTCCGGTCCAGATTTCCGGTCGGCACTTCCGGTCGCCATTTTTCATTTCCGGTCCAGATTTCCGGTCGGCACTTCCGGTCACCATTTTTCATTATGGGAAAAGCATGAATTTAAAACTAAAATAAAAATTTCTCTATAGGGTAATTAAAACACATAATTGGGTAGAAATATTTATTTCAAGTGTTATATACAGTGTGTCCCACTTAAGAGTGTAACACCTTCATATCTTTTTTATTTTTAGTCCAATTTTAGAAATTTTTTCTCTCAAATATAGAATACATATTGCTCCATTTACTGCCAAAAAAACCAATTGTCTTCTTTAAATGGAAAGCACCTTGTGATGGCAAAATGAATGGCAAAAATCAAGAAATCACTTTAGGGATTTTTTTATCGAAAAATTTTACCAGTAAAAATTGTTCAGAATTGCTCAAAAACCCTATATCCAAAATTTCATGAAAATTAAAAAATATTGAAATTGTCTTCAAAAATAATTCTAAGGGCGTAAATATTATTTGCATAGGCAGCTGCGCTCAAAAAGTGTGCTGTGGAAATTTTGTTTGAAATAAAACATGAACTGTCAAAGTGCTTTTCAAAGTGCGACAAAACTGATTATTTTCACCTTTTCGGCGACCATAAGCATTATTATTCAGACAATAATTAAATACGACAAAGCACTTTGACAGTTCAGGTTTTATTTCAAACAAAATTTCCATAGCACACTTTTTTTAAGCGCAGCTGCCTATGCAAATAATAATTACGGACTTGAAATTATTTTTGAAGAAAATTTCAATATTTTTTAATTTTCATGAAATTTTGGATTTGGGGTATTTGGGCAATTCTGAACAATTATTACTAGTAAGATTTTTCAATAAAAAAATCCCTAAAGTGATTTCTTGATTTTTGCCATTTATTTTGCCATCACAAGGTGCTTTGCATTTAAAGAAGGCAATTGGTTTGTTGGCAGTAAATGGAGCAATATGTGTTCTATATTTGAAACAAAAAATACTAAAATTGGACTAAAACTAAAAGAGATATGGAGGTGTTACAGTCTTAAGTGGGACACACTGTATGTATATATAACATTATTATAGTTCGGCACTTCACCAATAGATGGCGTCACCGGTATTGACATTTGTCTAAGGCGAATTTAAATTCAATATATATTTTGAATTGAAATGAATTGTCGAAATCGTTTATGGTACTGTAAATAATTGTGTGTATAATAAAAGTGGTTATTTGAATTGGGAATGTTTTTTTTTTTTAATATGAGTAACCAGTTCGTCGTCGTCATGGGTGTTTCTTATTATATACGGTACGTGTGTTAAAAAAAAAAAGAACATGCGATAAGAATTATATTCGAATGTGTGAATAACAGATTGCAAAGAGGATGTAACAGTAATCAGTAGTATCAGGAAGTTGTGGTATTTGCTCGAGTGCGCCAACCCCAAAAAATCAGGCCCACCAACCCCAGACGTACCAACCCCACGCGCTAAAACGGCATGCCGACCGGCCGTCATATTTTAAACAACGCCATCTTCTTGAGCAGACATCTTTGAGTACCATCTTCTTCTTATTTTAACTTGGAACGATGTAATCTTCTTGTTTTAAATGCGGGTCCAGGTAGAAAGAGATAGCTATAGTCAGATAGTTAGTGAGACAAGGATAGCACAGAACCTGTATACAGACCCTGTATAATTTATACAGGGTCTGTTATCATTTATACAGGGTCTGTATACAGGTCTGTATAATTTATACAGGGTCTGTTATCATTTATACAGGGTCTGTATACAGGTCTGTATAATTTATACAGGGTCTGTTATCATTTATACAGGGTCTGTATACAGGATTTGACCCTCATTTGACCCTCCGAGACCCTCATTTGACCCACATTTGACCCTCCGAGACCCTCATTTGACCCTCCGAGACCCTCATTTGACCCTCCGAGACCCTCATTTGACCCTCCGAGACCCTCATTTGACCCTCCGAGACCCTCATTTGACCCTTTTTTTGTGGAGGAGGGGAAATGCATTACGCACACCACCGGCGAAGGTGCAATGCCGGTGGTAGTGTGGGACTCCATGGGAGACATGTATACCCACTAAAACCCCTCCTCTATAAGATCTCGAGCTGTTGTTGATCTTTGCACCGGACTGCAGCAGAACCACCCGTGAAGGTTTTTGCCATCACCGCCGCCGGCATGCGAACTGCCTAGTTATTCTGTTCGCTCTTCTGGTTCTCTTTCTGAGGCTTCTCTCGCTCTCAGGATGTCTATGACATATCGTGATATATTCACCCAGCTTTCCTCGCTTCCAACCATGAGCGCCGTCACGTTGTCCACCGGGGTCACAGTCGTTCCGACCGCCTGTTCCAGCTCCTCTTTAAGGTCCCGAGCCCACTCGCACTCGAAGAAGGCGTGCCTGGCGTCGTCCTGCGTCTCAATTCCGCACTGGAGGCATGTGTCGCGTGTTCTCTTCTTTATCTTTTTCAGGTACGCACCGAAACTTCCATGTCCAGTGAAGAACTGAGTCAGGTGGTAGCTTGTTTCGCCATGCTTTCGGTTCAGCCACGTTTCCAGGACAGGAACAAGAGTTTTCGTCCGTTGGGCCTTCCCATGCTCGTCATCCCATCTTGTCTGCCATTTCGCCATTGTCGCCTCTCTGGCTTCCCTCTTGCCTGTCAGTCCGTCTTTGATGCGAGTTCGTTCTTCGACGAGAAGGTCGAGTGGTATTGCTCCAGCTAGGACTGAGAGTGCGGTCGTAGACACTGTTCGGTATGCGCAGGTTATGCCAATGTTTAGCCTTCTCTGCTGGCCAACAATGATGTCCCTGTACTTCTGGTATTTTAGCGCGCTCGCCCAGACTGTGCAGGCGTACATGAGGATGGATGTGGCGGTTGACGCCAGGACCGTTCTCTTCCCTGTCGCGGGTCCGTCGATGTTTGGCATTAGTCTCCTCAGGGCCGCGATTGATTTTTCCGCTTTCTTCGCCGCATAGATCACGTGCGCGGTATAGCGCAGGTTGCGGTCTATCACGACCCCGAGGTACTTCAGCGATGGCTGAGTGTGGATTCTGTGGGATCCGAAGTCGAAGGACAATGTCCGCACAGTATTCCTGCCTCTGGTAATAGTGGCTTCAGTTTTCTCGAAAGCCACTTCCAACATCTTGCTCTCGAACCATTGCTTGATGTCTCGCAGCATCACTTCCGTATCTCGGACTATTTCCTCAGCCGTCCATCCCTGCACGACGATTGCCAAGTCGTCCGCGTAAGCGATCAGGTGTACATTGGGTCTACGGGGAAAGTCGAAGACGTCGTCGTATGCGATGTTCCACAGCACAGGACCCAGGACCGACCCCTGTGGGACACCCATCTTCATCACGTACTTTCTCCCATCAAAGGTCACTGACCTCTCGCTTAGATAGCCTTTGGCGCATGCTATCAGGTACACCGGGATGCTCTTTCCTTTCATTGCCTCGATAATCTTTCCCCACCTGATAGAGTTGAAGGCATTCTTAACGTCTATCGTCACCATGAGACAGAACCTGCGCTTTCCCTGTCGAAACTTATCGCACTCCGCGTTGATGGCGTTCAGCGTATCCAGGGCATCGGTGGTCGAGCGTCCTCTCCGGAAGCCGTACTGGCGATCGGCCAGTTTATCGTCGCCCAGGTCTGCCACTATCCTGTTCCGAATCAGAATCTCCAGGTATTTTGCCCATGCGTTGATGAGACAAATTGGTCTGTATTTGGTCTCGGCACCAGGCGGTTTAGGCTTCTCTATGAGGACAAGCTTGGCGTTTTTCCAGTCGGTCGGGAAAGTGCCCCTCCGGATCAGGTCGCCGAAGAGTGCCCCGAAGATATCCGGCTTCTGGCCGATCATCAGTCTGACAACCTCGGCTGGAACTCCATCTGGCCCGGCAGTTCTCCCAGTTCTGAGTTCTTTGGATGCTATCGCTAGTTCGTCCGGTGTGATGGTTCCTTCTCGCTCCGAGCAACTGCCCTCGTTCCTGGGCCATACGACCGTTGGTGCGTCCGGAAACAGAGCATTGATCGTCCTGTCAGCCGTCTTTATATCCATGGAAACTTTCGGAAAAGTTCGCAGTTTCCTGCACGCAATTTTGTAGGCGTCCCCCCACGTGTGGTTGTCGATATCCTGGAGGAGTCGCTTCCATGCCATCTTTTTTGCGGCCTTGATGGTTTTGCGTAGCTGTTTTCGACTGTCCTCGTAGCAGCGCTTGGCCTGTTCGAACTCGTCCGGGCTGATGTGTCTCCTCTTACTCAGCCTGGTGACTTTTCTTCTGAGTAGGCAGCATGTCGATCTGTGTCCCGCCGTATCCTCGTTCCACCAGTAGATTTGGTTTGGTTTGGCGCGAGTACATCTTTTAGCTCCGAAGACTTTGTTGCAGATATCATTGGTTATATTCTCCAGCTTTTTTACGGTTAGCTTTTTCACATGCTGGAGGCTGCACCGCACGACCTGGGGACCCTTTGCATTTTAGAGTCTGTGATTTGCCATCTCTTGTTAGGGGGTGGTGTGTGGCTTGGTACGTCTTTGATGTTGACAAGAATGTCGCTATGGTCGCTTAGGTTTTCGGCGTCGCTGACATGCCATTCGACTCGATGTTTGCAGAATTTGTTGTTGAGGATGGTCAGATCAAGTATTGAGGAGCTTGCTCCTCGCCGCCATGTCGGGACCCCAAAGTCGTTTATGACCTGCAGGCCGTTTGCAGCAACAAATTTTGCCATTAGCGCACCTCTGGGCGTATCCAGGTCTGCTCCCCATGCAACGGACTTTGCGTTAAAGTCCCCGGCTAGAAGGACTTTTTTGTTTGGGAACTTCCTTATCACGCTGAGCACATCCTCCAGGGTCGTTCTGAAATGCTCCAGGTTTCTAGTTGGAGAATAGTAGCAGCCGATCATGATGGTGGCCTCCCATTCGATGTACACATGGTCGGGGCCGCTGTCGCTCGCGGTTGGTCGTACGTCGCTTAGCACTCTTATAACGGCATTTAAGTTGCTGCTGTAGAACCATCTTTGTGTGTCGATAGTTCTTTTGTGTGGCTCGGTGATCAGGGCGATGTCTATCCTGTTATCTTTGAGTGTCTTGTTGAGGAGTGCCATTGCCTCGTAGCTGCAATTCATGTTTGTTTGCAGGAGTCGTGTTGTTTGTAGTGTCGTACTGCGTTTCTTTTTAGTTGTATTTCGATTACTTTGTACTGGCATTGAGACGTTGTGTTTCTTTTTTGGTTGGACTTTGTCTTCGGGGACCAACAATCTGGAAGCCCTCGTTGTCCATCTTTTCTTGGCTTGTCACTGCATTATCGCTTTTGCCTTCTGTCTCCGTGGGTATGGCTGTTTGTTCGTCGTCTTTTCTTTCCAGTGGTTTGACTCTTTTTCTTCTCTCTCTGCCATCCCCTTGTTGATTTTCCCTTCCTTTGCCGACTTTCTCCATTTTTCTCACGAGTTCCCTATATACTCTACATGCCATGGAATTCATTGAGTGGTCTGATTCCTTACAGTCAAAGCATAGCTTGTCTTCGTCCTTCGTAGTTCAATCCTTTGGTCTATGCCCATACTTGCCACATTTATGGCACAGGATCGCGTTCTCATTCGTTCCGACGTCTTTTACTGGGCAGTTGGATCTTGTGTGTCCCAGGCATTGGCATCTGAAGCACCTGGTGGGTACCAATATTGGCTGCGCCTTCCTGTCATACCAACTTATCTGGATGTTGACATCTGGGTTTGTGACGTATTTTGCTAGACTTTTCGGCAAGTTAACTATGGCAGTGTACCTATTAGCTCTCAATCTTTCCTTAACCATGTTAATTCTGCACTCGTCTTCTTTTAGTTTGGTGCCGGTAGCCTCCTCTATGCCCTTTTTAACGTCATCTGTTGTTGTGAGATAGTCCAGGTTTCTTATTTTAATAGCCGAACTCGGATTCCTTTTTTCTTCTATTTGATTTCCGTTTCCAATTATCTTCTCCACGGCTGCCTTAAATTTCGGTGCGGCATTCTGTTTCAGTTCTACCAGGTCGACGGATAGCATGTTGTTGGTGTTTTTTGTGATTGTTTTAATTTTGACCCCCATTTCCCTGGTATTGATCTCTTTTTTTATTCTTTGCGTTATATAATTATTTTCTTCTTTCCCTCCGTTCAGCTTTATATTGAGGATTTTCCTTTTATTTGTCGACGTGTTTTTTGGTAGGGGGTTGTAGTTTGCAGTTTCCCACCTTCTTGCGTTTTGTGGATTTGTTTTTTTGTCTCGCTTTGTTAGGTAGATTTTTAGCTCATGTATTGTCCCCTTTCCGTAATATTCCGCCGCTTTTTGGATTGTGCCTGGCTTGTCGCTTTTGTACCCTGCTATGGCTACTTTTGTTCGGTCTGGATATCTGTCCTTGAGAGTATGTATGATGTGCTCTATGTTCTCTGCCAGTCTCTTAGTGTCGTTTGCCTCCGTGGATTTTTCTCCCCTTCCCACTATCAGAATCGTTCTGTGGTTGTCCTTTTCATCTTTTTCGTCCTGTGAAATGTTGAAGGTGCTTGTGATTTTAATACACTGGTCTTTTTGTATTTTCTTTCCCCTCAGTTGTAGCCCAATTTGTGGGTTGTCTTCCAGGTACGATTTTATGATGGGGTTTTCTTCTGTTTCCTGGGTCACATGATATGGCAATAATTTTTTCTTTCTCATTTTTGAGTGGGTTTCCATCGCCCAGCTCAGTCTTTACCTACAGTTCCTCTTTCCATACCAGTGTCTCTATTTGGGCGAAACTATTGTATGTTATTGTGTTGTCTTGTAGGATGTCTCTTATCTTTGCTTGCTCCTCGTTGTAGTCTGTCGTTTGTGTTCCTACTGTACAGGTGTCTCTTATTTTGGTTATGTCATCGTCCCAGTCAGACGTCTGGGAACCTATCGCGCGTGTATTTTTAATTTTGGTTTCTGTTATTTCGGTCTCTGTTGTTGTATATATTTGCTCTTGTGTTGTTTTTGGGCCAGGTTTCTCTTCTTCGAGCTTAGTGTTACTTATCTTTTCGTGTATGCTTTGAGCCTTTTTTGTAAGTCTTCTTAATGAAGCTATGGTCTCTTTCATATTTACTGCTGTGTTTTGTACTATTATACGTTCAAGTGTCTCTGCCTTCTTGAAAATTTCCCTGAGAGTGTCGTCCAGCTGTTGTATTTCCCTGTTTCCGTTTTTTCTCTGCTCCGGGCTTTCTTTATTCGGGGCTCTGACTCTCTTACCCTTTCTTCTGGACATGTCTATGATGGGGGTAACTTTGACTTTTTCTGCATATTGTGAGGTATTTTCTTTTGTTTGGATCGGGGTACTTGTCTTCTGTCTTATCGTTGTGTCTTGGGTTGACGAGTAGCTTTCCTCTCCGGTCATCGTCTCTTCCGTTTCACTTTCTCCGGTGAGATCATATATGGCCTTGTTGTACATTTCGTCATATTGATATCTCTCTTCAGAGCTTTGACTAGTATTTTCTCCAGTAAGCCATCCAGTGCCATCCATGTCTTCTTCAGTGCATAGGTTTTTCAGAGGGGTATCCGATTTGGGCATTAGTTCGTGTTCCCTTTCGTCATCTTTGTCCTCGTATTCCTTGTTCTCATCATCGAAAACTAATCTCACCGGAGTTACGTTTAGGGAGTCAGTTGGGGAGTATTTAACTGCTCCACTCTTTCCAAAAGGATTACTTGTAGGTGGGGTACGAGCTGTTCTGGTGACCCTCATTTGACCCACATTTGACCCTCCGAGACCCTCATTTGACCCTCCGAGACCCTCATTTGACCCTCCGAGACCTTCATTTGACCCTCCGAGACCCTCATTTGACCCTCCGAGACCCTCATTTGACCCTCCGAGACCCTCATTTGACCTTCCGAGACCCTCATTTGACCCTCCGAGACCCTCATTTGACCCTCCGAGACCCTCATTTGACCCTCCGAGACCCTCATTTGACCCTCCGAGACCCTCATTTGACCCTCCGAGACCATCATTTGACCATCCGAGACCCTCATTTGACCCTCCGAGACCCTCATTTGACCCTCCGAGACCCTCATTTGACCCTCCGAGACCCTCATTTGACCCTCCGAGACCCTCATTTGACACTCCGAGACCCTCATTTGACCCTCCGAGACCCTCATTTGACCATCCGAGACCCTCATTTGACCATCCGAGACCCTCATTTGACCCTCCGAGACCCTCATTTGACCCTCCGAGACCCCCATTTGACCTTTTTTTTTTTTTTTTTTTCGGTGCGGAGGAGGAGAAATGCTCATGCAGACCAACCGCTTGTAGGCACCTTAGATCTTGTTCGTCGAGCTGTAGTTCGTGCGGTTGGTACTGTCAGACTCTACTGACTAAAACTCCCCCTCCCTCTTCTCCCCAAAAGATGCCGAAGCGGAACTACCCTCGCGGGCTTAAATCATCGCCTGGACCGGGAGATCTGGTTGTCTACCTTCTTTCTCTCTTTTCTCTCTCAGTAATAAGCATCCGTCGCAGTAGTGTCTCCACTTTGTTCCAATTTTCCGCGTCAATTAGCATAACGTCGATGATACTTGTGGGAGTTAGCTGATGTCCAAGCTCAGTCTGAGGTATCTCTCTATCTTCTCTGTTGGTGTTGCACTCAAAGAAGCCATGTGCTGGCGTATCTTCAGCTCCGCAGTCTGGGCATCTGTCCGAATCCCTCCTCTTTATCCGGTGGAGGTATGTGCAGATGGAACCGTGGCCTGTCAGAAACTGGGTAAGGTGGTAGTTTACTTCGCCATATTTTCTGTCGCACCATTTTGGGACGTCCGCTATAAGCGATTTCGTCCATTGCGCCGTACGCTCTTCGGCCTCCCACCTCGTCTGCCACGCTCTCATGGTGGTTTCTCTCTCATCTTTGGTCTTTGTGCTGTTTGTTCGCATTCTCGTTCTTTCCGCTATCTTTAGATCAATCGGGATCACTCCCGCCACCACCGATAGGGCCGCGGTGGAGACGGTCCTGTACGCGCTTGTGATCAAGATGTTCTGTCTTCTCTGAACGCTCAAAAGGAGATCTTTATATTTTTTTGTGTTTCAGCGCTCGACACCACGTCGTGCATGCGTACGTGAGCACACTCTCGGTCGTTATCGATATTATTTTCTTTTGTGTCGGGCCCTTGATTTTGGTCATTATACGCTTCAGTGCGTTGGTGGTCTTCTCTGCCTTCTGCGCGACGACTCTAACGTGTTAGGTGTACCTCTGGTTCCTGTCGATCGTGACGCCAAGGTATTTCAAGGACTGTTGCGTGTTAATCACGTGTCCGCCAAACGTGAAGCTGAGTCGCTTCACGGTATTCCTTCCTCTCGTTAGGGTTGCCTCGGTTTTGTGAAAAGCAATCTGTAGATCCATTTTCCGAAACCACCTTTCGATATCCTGCAGAATTTCTTCGGTGTCCCTCACCAGCTGCTCGGCAGACCATCCCTGGACGCATACCGCCAAGTCGTCAGCGTATGCGATAAGGTGTACGTTTGCACGTTTTGTGACTCTCATTATGTCATCATAAGCTACATTCCAGAGGGTCGGGCCAATCACTGATCCTTGTGGAACACCTCGCTTCATACAGTATGTCGATCCTTTGTACGTGATTGTTCGGTCTCTTAGATAATTTATGGTTGCTGAGATGAGACCCTCCGGAATGTTTCTGCGTTTCATCGCATTAATGATTTCATCCCACCTTATGCTGTTAAAAGCATTTTTGACATCGACTGTGATCAGGAGACAGAACCGACGTTTTCCCCTGTTGTACTTATCACATTGGTCATTTATTTTGCCATCTCTATGGCATCAGTTGTGGATCTGCCTCTTCGAAAGCCATATTGGTGTTCTGCAAGTTTGTTAGTTTCAACGTCGCTTGTAAGTCTGTTCCTGATCACAGCTTCATATGCTTTTGCCCAGGAGTCTACCAGGCAGATCGGGCGGTACTTTGTTGCTTCGGTCAGGTCGCTTGTCTTCTTAGGCTTCTCTATGAGTGTTAGTGCAGCCTTTTTCCAGGCTGGCGGGAAGCTCACTTCCATCAAGAGTGCGTCGAAGAATTTTCGAAATAATTCTGGCTTGCTCATGATCATTTTAAGCCAGAATTATTTCGGAAATTCTTCGACGCACTCTTGATGGAAGGGAGCCTCCCGCCAGCCTGGAAGAAGGCTGGTGGGACCCTCCGAGAGAGGCCCATTTGACCCTCCGAGACCCTCATTTGACCCTCCGAGACCTTCATTTGACCCTCCGAGACCCTCATTTGACCCTCCGAGACCCTCATTTGACCCTCCGAGACCCTCATTTGACCCTCCGAGACCCTCATTTGACCCTCCGAGACCCTCATTTACCTAATATTTAAGTCATGTATTAAATAATTTTAAACTACATATGTATTTTTAGCCCACCATCTGCCTCTTCCTTATAATGATGTGTTGACGTGTTGACTTGCTGGTACACACATACAACGTTCCGCTATGCACGTCATCAATTTATGGACTTCATGATTGGGATGGTAGGAGTACAGGATAAAAAAAAAACAATATTGCTATAAAATAATTTATTGAAAATCATATACTTCAATACAAAATATTATATGTACAGCATTTTCTTCTACAACCTTATCTTGACGTCCCTCCAAGTGTAAATCGTTCGGGAACTATTTTATATCCATCCAATTCGCCGATCCACACATGAATTTTTGGGCTGGAACTGTTGATTTATCATACTATCTTCTTCACCCCATTAGTAAGGGGTAAGTACTCTATGATGGTATAATGAATTATTAGACAGTACGCCTTATATAATTTATTAAATGCTTTACTAGTCTCAAACTCCAGTTTAATATCTACCGTTGAGGATTTAACGCTATCCACTTGCTTTGACCAATCAATTATGAAAATTGGATTTTTATGAAAACCTTCGTAATCTAAAAGAGGCTCAGATGTGGAAGTCCCATAGTAAGCTGATCTAAATTGCGTGTACATGTTATACGCTATAGCATACTTCTTTTTGTCCATTTCTAGATTTAAATTATCGTACGGATATTGTGAGGAGTTTAAATAAAGTTTTATGTTTTTTATGAGTACATGGCTGTAATCAGAAGCGTCTTGATGGAGATCGTCCTGAACTCCTTTTTGGAATGCCACAAATACAAAGCGAGGTCTCTCCAAATTAGTACTTGTCATGACTGACCAAATGTCTTTGGTTGACTCACGTAACGTTGGCAGTTCATGCAACTCCCATTTACGAAATGGAATAATTATGGGTATGTCACTTTCCAATAATTTTAATAATTACAAACGTGATTTATCATCAACGGTAATGTGTCGCACCCTCCACTCAACATTCGATAAAGTAAACGTTAACTTTTTCGTATCAGAAGGATCTTCGTTCCGGTAACAATTATCATCAGAGCGTGAGCGTATTAACACCAGCTCCTGACGAGAATTGATAATAATCTTTTTATAATCTTCTACAAAACCGAAAATGAAACTTAGCGGAGTGTACGCACTGAAGACTTTGTCTGAAACTGTCGTTTGTTTACGCGTAATGGGTACCCATCCAGCACAATGTAAACCATTGCTCTCTGATATGCTGTATGAAGCATGAGCTTTCAAGTCGGTAGTAATGCCTGGCTCTAGACATCTATCAATCTCAACACCATTCAACTCATATCTTATTTCTCGAAAGAGAAACATGTAAGCGTTGTGAGTTAAACCACATAAACCGACCCCTGCTTCTTCTTCAACGGATCGTTCAATGTAAATATAACTATCGCATGGGGTAGTGTATATATCCTGATGCTGAATCGGAATTCGAATTTCATCGTTTACTTTAAATGATTGTATTCGAGGAAGGTGTGAATGATACTGCTCACTTGTAATAGACTCGTCAAAGGACAGCCCTTCAGTTACAGATAATGCACTACTCATTGTTGAACCAATTTAAATCCTAAAGATATTAAAAAAGTTCTACTCTCCGTAGACAACCTCTTGGTGTGATAGTTCTCACTAAATGATGACCTGGGTGTATCTGGCTCGTATTTATACCTTCGTCGATTATTGATGACTAATCCCATATTACAAAGTACCTCTCTTCAGTTCTAACCGAATTACAATTTCCTCACCGCGTAAGTTAACCTCCTGCCCGTTCTGATCGATGAGTGATAATGATATATTTGTGATAGTGCTACTGCTATTTATAGGTAGATAAACAACGTTTTTTGGCTCTATATCGATCGGATATCCTGCAGCTACCGGGATTGCAAACTCAATGAGTGTATGTGCATGCACTTCATCATAAAATGCGCTTGTAACTAAATTACATTCTACTCGAACAGTTCTTACTCTAATAATCTGAACTGGAAGATCCGACTCGTAAATTTTGTTCGGTTCGATTATCATTGGGCTAAATCCTAATATTCGTGCAATATTGTTTGGTTTTGTAAAATTTATTTTAAATTTACTATGGATTTCGCATCGTAATGTGTTTTTATTTGCTTTGATAGTAATTGGATCTACTGATTTCTCATTCTCGCTAATGATTCGTTGTACATATGATTCAATATCACTAACGTCATATGCACCTGTAGGAATTTTAATTGGGGTATCATTATCTCCATAGTAAAATGTATCCTCACCCTCTTGTATATTCGGAATGCTATTATAAGTGTATAATCCTATAAGTCCCAACGTATACGAAAATCTAGGATCCAGTTCAATTGGGGGATGGTATGAAGCGGATAGTTGGCTCCGCGTGCCCTTCAACGTGAACATGTGAGACATGACTGATAATATTATCAATGGTGCAGCTATATATATATATATATATACGAATTTTCTAGTGTTTTAATTTAGGATACAGGAAGAGACCGAATCCTTTACGATATGGTTTTAAATATAACCTATTATATACCGATTTAATATATATATATATATATATATATATATATATATATATATATATATATATATATATATATATATTTAAGATATAAATATACCGATTTTTCCTACGTCGGGCGCTGCTATCTATTTGTGATCTGGTTGTCTCAACTTTGGGGCCCCTAACTCAAGATAAAAATTTAGGACAATACAGCGTTTTGTATGGCTTCTAGCGGGAAAAATAATGACATATTTTTAAGTATAATTTACAACAATTATAAACATCTGGATCTAGCCTCCTGACCACAGAAAATCTCGGTTCTAACGTAAATTTGTTCTAGAATGTTCTAATATGACGTAATCACCCTTACAACAAAATGCACACAAGCTTGTCCATATCTCAAAAGATAAGACTAACCACAAAAGTTAAATCACTGTTCGCTAATTTTATTTACATGTAATATTATGACCAAATGTTTCATACAGCACCGAATTGACCAATTACCGAACTACATACCGGCACGGGATAGATCCCTGTTTCCAACCTTCAAACTAAACGAATTTATTATAGTTCGGCACTTCACCAATAGATGGCGCCACCGGTATTGAATTTATTATAATTTGTTCCAACTTTCAAAATAAACGAATTTTTAGTGTTAAAATTATACTTCTTACAGAATTTTAGAGTAATACAAGTAGATTATGTTAAAATAACTCTTGAAATTTACTCGCGGTATAAATTTTAAAGTTTTCGCGCTAAATTTATTCGGACTAATTTTTTAAATTCTACAGAGCATGTGCGAACCGATCAAATTCAAATTTTCGCGCCATTAAGGATAAATTTCAAAGTTTAAAACGTCATGACGTCACCATCAACAGTGTTTTAATATACTTACCGTTTACTTTTAAATTATCACTGCTTCATCTATGAAATAAAACAAAAAAAATTGTTTATAATGGTAAAGTTGACATAATATAATTATACAGTGGTTTACAATTACTCATAGCACAAACTGCGGTAATATTTTTTTTTTGTATGAAACTTGCATGGTGTAAACTTCTCCACGAGGGGTGGCGGTGGGCGCCAGGATTCATACCCTTCCAAATTGCACACTCCTCCACACGTAATATTTAAATGCGAAAAAATTCGTGTGGCGTCTTCTACGGGTAAGTAGGAGAACTAATGTTGCGGTATCTACTTCTGATAAGTATGGTTTTATGATCTACGTAATCTACTAACTGAGTGACCTAATATGATATATCGTATAATTGAATAAATTCTTGATAAGAATGTTTTAATTAAAATTATTTTAAAGTTTTAAATCAAGTTTTCGCGCTAAATTTATTCGGAATAATTTTAAAATTCTACAGAGCATGCGCGGACCGACCAAATTCAAATTTTCGCGACATTAAGGATAAATTTCAAAGTTTAAAACGTCTTTATTAATAATTTGTGATAAAAGTTACAGTTGTCGTAGTAATTTAACACGTCATATGAAATTGACCCTCATTTGACCCTCATTTGAACCTCATCTGACCCTCATTTGACCCTCATTTGACCCTCATTTATCCGTTTAGCGCCTCCATTTATCCGTTTAGCGCCTCCATTTATCCTCTTAGCGCCTCCATTTAACATCTTAGCGCCTCCATTTATCCTCCTAACGCCTCCATTTATCCGTTTAGCGCCTCCATTTAACATCTTAGCGCCTCCATTTATCCTCCTAACGCCTCCATTTATCCGTTTAGCGCCTCCATTTATCCGTTTAGCGCCTCCATTTATCCTCTTAGCGCCTCCATTTATCATCCTAGCGCCTCCATTTATCCTCTTAGCGCCTCCATTTATCCTCTTAGCGCCTCCATTTATCCGTTTAGCGCCTCCATTTATCCTCTTAGCGCCTCCATTTATCCTCTTAGCGCCTCCATTTATCCTCTTAGCGCCTCCATTTATCCTCTTAGCGCCTACATTTATCCGTTTAGCGCCTCCATTTATCCGTCTAGCGCCTCCATTTATCCTCTTAGCGCCTCCATTTATCCTCTTAGCGCCTCCATTTATCTTCTTAGCGCCTCCATTTATCATCTTAGCGCCTCCATTTATCCGTTTAGCGCCTCCATTTATCCTCTTAGCGCCTCCATGTATCCTCTTAGCGCCTCCATTTACCATCTTAGCGCCTCCATTTATCATCTTAGCGCCTCCATTTATCCGTTTAGCGCCTCCATTTATCCTCTTAGCGCCTCCATTTATCCTCTTAGCGCCTCCATTTATCCTCTTAGCGCCTCCATTATACAGATCTGTATACAGACTCTGTATAAATTATACAGACCATGTATACAGACCCTGTATAATCACAACAGACCCTGTATACAGACCCTGTATAATCACAACAGACCCTGTGTACAGACCCTGTATAAATTATACAGACCCTGTATAATCACAACAGACCCTGTATACAGACCCTGTATAAATTATACAGACCCTGTATACAGACCCTGTATAATCACAACAGACCCTGTATACAGACGCTGTATAAATTATACAGACCCTGTATACAGACCCTGTATAATCACAACAGACCCTGTATACAGACCCTGTATATTGACCCTCATTTGACCCTCATTTGACCCTCCGCGACCCTCATTTTGGGTTGGGACGAAGGTCGCGGAGGGTCAAATGAGGGTCAATATACAGGGTCTGTATACAGGGTCTGTTCTGATTATACAGGGTCTGTATACAGGGTCTGTATAATTTATACAGGTCCTGTATACAGGGTCTGTTGTGATTATACAGGGTCTGTATACAGATCTGTATAATGGAGGCGCTAAGATGATAAATGGAGGCGCTAAGAAGATAAATGGAGGCGCTAAACGGATAAATGGAGGCGCTAAGATGATAAATGGAGGCGCTAAACGCATAAATGGAGGCGCTAAGATGATAAATGGAGGCGCTAAGATGATAAATGGAGGCGCTAAGATGATAAATGGAGGCGCTAAGAGGATAAATGGAGGCGCTAAACGGATAAATGGAGGCGCTAAGAGGATAAATAGAGGCGCTAAGAGGATAAATGGAGGCGCTAGGATGATAAATGGAGGCGCTAAGAGGATAAATGGAGGCGCTAAACGGATAAATGGAGGCGCTAAACGGATAAATGGAGGCGCTAAGAGGATAAATGGAGGCGCTAAGATGTTAAATGGAGGCGCTAAGAGGATAAATGGAGGCGCTAAACGGATAAATGGAGGCGCTAAACGGATAAATGGAGGCGCTAAGAGGATAAATGGAGGCGCTAAGATGTTAAATGGAGGCGCTAAGAGGATAAATGGAGGCGCTAAACAGATAAATGGAGGCGCTAAGCGGATAAATGGAGGCGCTAAGAGGATAAATGGAGGCGCTAAGAGGATAAAAGGAGGCGCTAAGAGGATAAATGGAGGCGCTAAGATGATAAATGGGGGCGCTAAGAGGATAAATGGAGGCGCTAAGATGATAAATGGAGGCGCTAAGAGGATAAATGGAGGCGCTAAACGAATAAATGGAGGCGCTAAACGGATAAATGGAGGCGCTAAGAGGATACGTGGAGGCGCTAAACGGATAAATGGAGGCGCTAAACGGATAAATGGAGGCGCTAAACGGATAAATGGAGGCGCTAAACGAATAAATGGAGGCGCTAAGATGACAAATGGAGGCGCTAAACGGATAAATGGAGGCGCTAAACGGATAAATGGAGGCGCTAAACGGATAAATGGAGGCGCTAAACGAATAAATGGAGGCGCTAAGATGATAAATGGAGGCGCTAAGAGGATAAATGGAGGCGCTAAGATGATAAATGGAGGCGCTAAGAGGATAAATGGAGGCGCTAAGATGATAAATGGATGCGCTAAGAGGATAAATGGAGGCGCTAAGATGATAAATGGAGGCGCTAAGAGGATAAATGGAGGCGCTAAGATGATAAATAGAGGCGCTAAACGGATAAATGGAAGCGCTAAGAGGATAAATGGAGGCGCTAAACGGATAAATGGAGGCGCTAAGCGGATAAATGGAGGCGCTAAGAGGATAAATGGAGGCGCTAAACGGATAAATGGAGGCACTAAGAGGATAAATGGAGGCGCTAAGAGGATAAATGGAGGCGCTAATGTCACTCTTGAGTCACATTTGACTCACTCTTGAGTCACTCTTGAGTCACATTTGAGTCACTCTCGAGTCACATTTGAGTCACTCTTGAGTCACATTTGAGTTACTCTTAGAGTCATGTGGTATAGTATGTTGACATTATCCCGTACTAGCTCATACTATACAGTTTGGGTTAACACAAATATATTTGGTGTGTGCAGCTATACGTGATAGCAGGTGTGATGTCTGGGGTTGGTGGGCTGACGCTTTGTGGTTTAAATCACCCCTCATGGAGAAGTACACCATGAAAGTTTCATACAAAAAAAACAATATTAGCGCAGTTTGTGCTATGAATAATTGTAAACTTAAATATTGTTTACTTTCAAATCTGAAATTGGTTGATCCTAAAGAATAAGTGCTGCCACTAATCCCACTTCTTCTTATAGTATCGTTTTTATCTATGGCACAACGATAATTTAAATTATCTGAAAAAAAATAATGCTTATCGAAGCACCTGTATCTATTAAAAAGTTCAATTCTTTCGTTTCATATCTCATGTTTACTATATTCATACCATTAATATTAAGACGCAGTGCATCTGCATTATTCGCGAAAAACCGCCTGGTGTTAGATTGCTCTTGGCCTTGCTGTGCATCGACATCATTGTGATCATCTGGACTTACTGTAGGTAAATACTCTCTGTTGGTTATTCCTATTGTAAAAAGATCTACCACGGAACCTAAACCGATATTTTATTTAATTAATAATTTAATCATAAATATCAACACGTCACATTTTAAAAATATATAATTATACAGGGTGAGTTATTAGTATCCCGGCGGTTGATAGTCATCAAATTGTTTGAGAAAGAAAAAATGTTTTGTACAAGAGTTGTTTGACTCATTAGTTTCTATAACGTAAAATTATTTTCATTTATACAGGATGTTGCATTTAGGCGTAACGGAAAGTCAGTACATTTTTTTAAATGGAACGCCCTGTACATCATACCATATTATAAACACTAAGGAAGTCGTCTTTCCAACTGTGTAAGTTGTACCTGTGTAAAGTAACTAGTTTACCTGAGATATTCAATTGTTTGTCAAAAAAAAAAAAATGGCAATTGCAGGCATTTCTTAAAAATTACGGTTAATTTGAACCGCCAAAATTTAGAATAATGCCCTTTTTCGGATAAGATTTTGCATTAGGAACGAACAAACTGGTCTACTCGTTCTTTTGAGATATCGTTTTTTTTTTGGTTTTGAATCAGAAGTCATATAGAACCTTCTGTCTGATGAACCGTTAAAATTTCCTCGACCTCGTCGTACATTGTACGTATTTCTTTGGAATCTACCGTTATTTTGCCCTCTAGAATAATGATGTCCTCTAAAATAATTTTGTCCTCAGATTTGATTTTGCTCTCTAAAATTATTTTGACATCTGAACTGAGTTTGTCCTCTAAAATAATTATTTCTATAGTTTTTACTAATAATAATAATAATAATCAGTTTATTGTTCAAACAGTAACAGAATTAAGACAATTCAATTAAGTATGTGTATTGTTAATATTTATATCTGTTTCTGCGGACACAGCATTTACTTGCGGATCACGACCTCTGTTAAACTCGCGCTGAGGTTGCAAATAATTGTTCGCTGGTGTATTGCCATTTCCGTAATTTTGGTTCTGTCTTTGATAGTTATTTGTGAAAGAATTTTGTCTGTTACCTCGATTATTATGATTTGAATTAAATTTCCTGCTGTTGTTAAAACCATTACCAGAAGAATATGGATAATTCTTCTTATGCATAAAAAATACATTAGAACTATGTGGCTTGTTCTTTTCCTCGTCTAAAGCAACAGTAATCGTTTCTTTTAATGTTATGCAGTGTCTAGCTTTTAATATTGTTGTTAAATCATGATTTCGAATACCATTACAAAATGATTTACGCAATGACACTAACAAATTTTCATCATCTCCCGCCTGTGCAAGAGTTAATTCGCATAACAATTGTTCTATCTCGCGACCAAATTCGTCTACTGATTGATTATTTTGTGTCGCTTGATGCAATTGACTGGCGAGGGTAGTTGCGGATTTACGTCAAACAAAGTTAGTACTAACATCCTTAATAAGACTATCAACCGTATCATACCTTTTATTTAGTCGGACTTTTGCATTTTCTGATAATCTAGTTTTTAAAACATATGTAATTCTTTTCACATAACAATTTTGTGTTGGCATATAGTAATAAATGGTCTAATTCTAATTTTAATTCTTCTAAGTTCTCTAATTGTTGGTTTATAATAACTATACTCTGTCTTCGTTGTTGATTGTCTTTACCAATATTAATTCTAAATTTTTTGGTAGAATTTTAAAATTAGTCCGAATAAATTTAGCGCGAAAACTTGATTTAAAATATGACGGCCGGTCGGCATGCCGTTTTAGCGCGTGGGGTTGGTACGTCTGGGGTTGGTGGACCTGGGGTTGACGCGAAAATTTTAATTTTGTAAGGTTGGCTGGAAAAATTTGAATTTTATTGGTTCGGGCGATCGGCGTTCGACCATCATCGGGTAAGATGGTGCGCGCGAAATTCAAATCCGAATAAATTTGATGCGAAAATTTGAATTTTATCGGTTTGCGCATGCCTTACGCTTGAAAATAAAATCGCAGTGCGTTCTCTCTCTAACAGCGACGTGTGAGTCATACACTCCAGGTTCCAGCGTTCGGCCGCGCTCGGCAGATCGGCTGACTTGGGCTCGGTCGTCTTCGTGCAAAAAAGTGGTGGGGGTAGCTTCCTATGTAATCCAGCTCTCTCCTTTATATACTACTTACTACGTAGGTATACTTCGAGATCTAGTTTATACTTATGGTTTACGCATTGCGTCCGAAAAAATGAATTTAAAAAAATTACTAAAACTTTACGTAAACTTAATATTATTCGACCATTGGACGACCATTTTCTAGAAAACCCCTCCTGGAGTCGTCAACTTCTATAAATAGGAGGTCAAGCTTCATTACTATCAAAACAATTACGATGATGAGACATCACGGACATAGACACAGAGCGCGGATACCTTGGATACATAAGAGTCAACCTGATGATGAGAATCATTATCGTCGTATTACGTCACAGATAATTAAAATTAGTAATGCAATAAGGCAAAAACAGTTATCCACCAAAAGAGGGCAACGCGACCATGTCAATATGTTAAAAGAAACTTATAAGCCAATTACAGAACCGCTCATCGAACTAATGCAAAAATTTAAATCGGAGACACAACCCGAACTTGACCTACTTATAAAGCCACAACCTTCATCTGCCAAAATGGATTTGTTTAAGGTAAAACAACCTGTTTTGATACATAATCAGCCCGAATTAGATCAACTTACAGAAGATGAGTTCAATAAACACCAAACTGCGTCTGATTTATATACAGGCACTCCATTTCGAGGTATAATCCCAAAACCGAGAAGTTTATCACAACCAGAGTTCTTGCAGGAGGATGTTTCTTTCCAGTATGATCCTATACAAGAAGAAGATGATGATGATGAAGTCATGGAGACTTCTCCTCCAACAGTCGAAAGTATGAGTCCTGATGTTCTTAACGAATATCTTGGGCAATACGATCCGTTACCACGGACATATATTGAGGGAATACTAACAAATGAATTTGAACAGGATGTTGTTTACGGAGTTTCCTTCGACGCGCAAACAGAAAAATGGAAGATTGGAGATGGTTTCGTAACTCTCGATGGAAAAGATTTAATTATTAAGGATATTAGATATACTGGTACACCAGGGTTGTATGAGTTACTTTTCAAGAAGCAGCCTATTGGGTACAACTACGCCGATCTAGATCAATATAAAGATATATTGAAAAGAACAAATGCTCATCGTCGATCAAATCATCCGGAGAATCAGATAAAGGGCACTCGTTTACCGAAGTACAAAAGGTCCATTAAACCAATGTTTGATATGTCAACTGGAAATACTCGTACGAGAGCAAAGTCAGTAAGCATAAAGATTGGTGTGGGTTTAATTGCGGATGAGAGGACTCCACATCAATATACCTACTCTGACTACATAAACGATATTATAGATAGATTACGGATATTGGTTAGTTCATAACCCGCAAGTAAAAATAGAACTGATAATGATGAAAGTTCGGTTATCATCGAGGAACTTCGAGAGGCTGGTATTATTAAATAATCGTTTATAGATACCCTTGAAAATGAAAATGATCATTTACCTAAATAAATTAAATAAATATAATATACAAATTATTATTGATCCTAAATGTACAATCCTGCAACCAAAATCTTTGCACTTAAAAAACAGTATATAAAGAATGGTGTTTATATAAAGTCGCTCATTCCAACATCGTCTGTTAACGCTAGCGGTGTACGCAGGTGAGAAAAGAGTGACGTGATTATAATAAGAATGAAGTTTGAACGTAAACAGGGGTTGGGTATGCACAAAAAACGTAAAGAAAAGCTAGGCGTGGTTCCCTTTAAACAAGCAGTTCTCAAACATGTTAGCGATACGTTGGGAGATAGTGTTAACCAGAATAATATACATAACGCTGTGAAGTACGCCCTTTCGGAGGCAACATTTGTAATCAACAAGACTGGAGGAAAGAAACGAATACATATTCCTCATATAATTGAGCTTCCAGATTCTTCACCTATTAAAGCCGGCGGATTTTTACCATTTTTAATACCACTATTTGCTGGTCTATCAGCAGCAGGAGCACTCGCCTCCGGTGTGAGTAATGTTGTGAAAGCGATAAAAGATGTAAGAATCGCTAAAAATAAATTGGCTGAACAATCGAGGCATAATAAAACAATGGAGGCTATCGCAATTGGAAAACAACAACCAAAATCGGGCAACGGGTTATATTTAAAACCATATCGTAAAGGATTCGGTTTCTTCCTGTATCCTAAATTAAAACACAAAAAAATTCGTATATATATATATATATATATATATATAGCTGCACCATTGATAATATTATCAGTCATGTCTCACATGTTCACGTTGAAGGGCACGCGGAGCCAACTATCCGCTTCATACCATCCCCCAATTGAACTGGATCCTAGATTTTCGTATACGTTGGGACTTATAGGATTATACAGTTATCATAGCATTCCGAATATACAAGAGGGTGAGGATACATTTTACTATGGAGATAATGATACCCCAATTAAAATTCCTACAGGTGCATATGACGTTAGTGATATTGAATCATATGTATAACGAATCATTAGCGAGAATGAGCAATCAGTAGATCCAATTACTATCAAAGCAAATAAAAACACATTACGATGCGAAATTCATAGTAAATTTAAAATAAATTTTACAAAACCAAACAATATTGCACGAATTTTAGGATTCAGCCCTGTTTGGTATCAGTGAATAATTGCAGTTGAGTAGGCTGATAAGGGGTAGCTATAGAAATGAGCATTAGTTTTTAAACATCATTAGATTTTTGTAGATTCCCAGAATCGCATATTTATGTACTGTCGTTCTATGTGAAATAAAGAATCACATAATCAATAAAGAGTTTAGAAACCAAGGTCCGTCGAAGCATCACCAAGATCCCTCGAAGAATATACATATTTTTGGTCCGTCGAGCCGGATCCAGGCCAGTGTAGTAAGCACTCATCATGGAAGAGCACATAGACGACAACCAGGCATCAGGTTTGGAAATTTGGACCATAGCAGGAAACTGAGGTTTGAAAAATTCAAGCAATCATTAGCTGTCACTCAAGACGTGTCAAGTATTTTGGAGCAGTTCGGACAAGTTTGGAGTGGATTGTAGCAGTTCCAGCTACAACCAGATCATTGAGGAGAGGTTCCAGCGGAGTCAACTGACTAGGAGCGGTTAGAACGGCAGCTTCAGAAATCAGGTGACGAGGAGCAGTTTGAGCAGCGGTTCGAGCTTCATCAGACAACGAGCAGTTGAGTTAGAGCGACAATTTCAGTCTTCAGTAAACACAACGAGGTTATACATACATAGGAGGTTAAGGTCAGTGGTCCTCATTCATAAATTTACAAATCGCGTAATAATACAACAAAGATGCCTGGAGACCAAGCAAACAAAGCGGCCGAAGAAGGAGTAGAGGATATATTAAAGAGGTTGAAACGTAGGAGATCTGGTTTAAAGGGAAATTTGACTAAATTTCAAAATAAATTCGCAGAACTCAAGGCTTCAAATAATCTAGCTCAAATTAAGGCAAGGTTTGTCCGTTTCGAAAAGGTATTAGGTGATTTTGAGGTTATCCAGGAGCAGATTGAAGACATCGAAGACAATGAGGAGGCTCATATCCAGGATAAAAACAACTTTGAAGATTTTTATTATATGTTGGTAAATGAAGTAGAACAGTTTTTGCAGAGTCAAACGATTTCAATGGCAGTTCAGCAGGAGAACAAAAAACCATCGATGACAGAAGGAATTATTTCAACAATAAGATTACCACGCATAGAAATTCCTAAATTCGATGGCAAATATGAAGAGTGGTCTAGCTTCATCGATCTTTTCAACGCTATGGTACACAATAACTCTACAATTAGCGGAGCTCAAAAGCTTTTGTATCTCAGTGATGCATTAGTTGGGGATGCGAAGGAAGTTATAAAGTTTTTAAACATTACTTCAGACAATTACCCTGTAGCTATGGATATGCTTAAATCAAGATATGATAAGAGGCAGCTAATCATAAGTGCACATATCAAATCACTTTTTGATTTACCTCAAATAACACGGGATGCACCAGAAGAGCTGAGAAAGCTGATTAGTATATCTAAGCAACATCTGAGATCAATAGAAGCAATGAAATTGCCCATAGGTGAGTGGGATCCGATAATGATAGTATTGTTAAAACGCAAGCTTGATTCTACCACTAGTAAGCAATGGGAACTGGAACAAAAGGACCCGAACGAGATGGCAACGTTGGCACAATTGTACGAGTTTTTGGAACGTCGTTGTTACGCATAAGAGGCCAGTAACATCAATTATCGGGACAACAAACATGGAAACACAAGGCCAGTTAAATTCACTACCCACGTAGCTGCTATTAAGCCAGAAATAAAAGCACATATTTGTAAGCTTTGTTCGGAAGCACATTATTTATATGCATGCAAAAGGGTCATTCAATTGCCACTACAGGACAAGATAAATCAGATAAAATTAGCTGGTGCATGTTTCAATTGCCTCAGACCAGGCCATGCGGTGAAGATGTGCCGCATGAGCCATTGCAAGAAGTGCAATGGAAAACATCACACCACCATTCATCAAACCAGAAATACAGCTGAAAGTCAAGAGCAAAATGCAACTCCAATCACTATCACATCCAATAGTGTTGTTTTAAATACTTTAACAAACAAACAGTGCCAGGTATTATTAGCTACAGCAATAGTTGAGGTCCAGACTAACGATGGACAGTGGATGCAGTGCAGAGCCTTGCTTGATAGTGGATCACAATCTAACTTCATCACAAAATCATTCGTTAAAAAAATGCAATGTGAAATCCAACACGTTGACATTGCAATTCAGGGCATTTCAGGATCGGAAACCCTAGCTAATGGAATGGTAAAGGTGCAATTGAAATCCAGACTCTCCAAGTACAATACAGGTTTACATTGTATCTTGCTTGAGAAGATCACAGAGACAATGCCTATTATGAGGATAAATCAAGTTGATTGGAAGATTCCCAATGTCGAGTTAGCAGATCCCAATTTTGGAGAACCAAGATGTATTGACATGCTTATTGGAGCGGAATTGTATTATGAGTTATTAAAAGGCGACCATATTAAATTAGGCTCAGGGTTACCTACACTTCAAAATACAGTATTTGGATGGATAGTTACAGGTAAAGTAAGAAGTCTTATAGATCCTAAATCTGAATTTTGTCATATAACGACAAAGGCCTTAACTGAGCAAATTGAGAAATTTTGGGAGGTGGAAGAATTTAGAAATATGGAACACTTCACCATGGAAGAAGAAAGATGTGAATCTCATTTTAAAAACACATATTACAGGGATAATACAGGACGTTTTGTAGTTAAACTTCCACTAAAGGAAAACACAAATAATTTAGGAAATTCATTTGAAATTGCAATGAAGAGACAACAATCGATGGAGAGGAAGATGGAGAAAAGTCCAGACCTTAGAAAGCAGTACAAGGCATTTATGCATGAATATTTAACATTTAATCACATGAAGGAAGTTGCATTAGATGCCAAGAATGACGTGTACTATCTACCACATCATGCCGTTATAAGAGAAGAGAGCCTTACAACGAAACTGCGCGTGGTATTTGATGGATCGGCAAAAACATCATCGGGAGTATCATTGAATGAAATCCTTATGGTAGGACCTAAATTATTGCCAGACTTGCCAAATCTCTTAATTCGGTTTCGAGAACATAGATGGGTAATCGCTGCAGACATTGAGAAGATGTATCGGCAAATTATAATTCACCCAGAGGATCGTGATTTACAGCGGATATTATGGCGAGAAGATCCGTTCAATGAAATTAAGGCATATCAACTCAACACTGTCACATACGGGCTAGCATCTTCACCATTCCATGCTATTAGATGTATACGCCAATTAGCGATTGATAACAAAGAATCATTTCCAAAGGCTAGTGCTGCAATCCAAAATGACATATATGTGGATGATTTGCTAACAGGAGGAAACACAATCAATGAAGTACTGCAACTAAAGCAAGAAATTGATAACATAATGCAAGGTGCGCAGTTCAAACTCCGAAAGTGGAAATCCAATAATTCTCAACTACTTGAACATATGGATGATTCCGTGGAGAAGCTACTCATTGACCAGTCCACAATTTCCCGAATTTTAGGCTTAGCATGGCATTCTCAGAATGACATTATTTGTTATTCTGCTGAGTATTTAGATGATACATCCACAACAAAACGCCAGATCCTTTCCCAAATTGCAAAATTATTTGACCCTCTTGGACTATTGGCACCGATCATTTTGAAAGCAAAGCTCTTGATGCAACAATTGTGGTGTTTGAAATTTGATTGGGATCAGCAATTGCCACAAGAGTTAATTACCGAGTGGGAAACCTTTAAACAAGACTTGTTCTTGATCAATGAGTTGGAAATACCAAGACATGTGATGCAACCAGAGACAAGTTATTTCGAGATCCATGCTTTTGCTGACGCATCAGAAAAGGGCATGGGTGCAGCAGTCTATATTAGATCATCTTATGATAAAAATCATTGCGTCAGACTAATTACAGCCAAATCAAAAGTCGCTCCATTAAAACGGCAATCATTACCTAGACTGGAATTATGTGCCGCACTGTTGGCATCTAGACTGTGTAAGGTAGTAAAAGATTCACTTACAGCAAACTCCAGGAACATTTTTATGGTCAGATTCGACAATCACATTGTACTGGATTCAAAAGGAGCCATCCCAATTAAAAACATTTATAGGCAATCGTGTAGCAGAAATTCAGGCCATCACCAGTTCGTGCACATGGCGCTATATACCCTCCCATGAAAATCCAGCAGATTTAGTGTCTAGAGGAAAAAGTCCTCAGCATTTAATATCTTCATCGTTGTGGTGGAATGGCACCCAATTTCTAACACTTGACTAGTCAAAGTGGCCTTCAAACATAGTCGAACTTAATGTTGCAAACACCGACAGTAGATAATAAAGGAGAGAGCTGGAGCCACCACATCCACCACATTTACATAGGAAGCTATCCCCTCCACTTTTCCGCACGAAGACGACCGAGGCCAAGT
>OZ014510.1:28343592-28408592 GCA_963966075.1 Aphodius sticticus
CTGATGGTGACGTCATCATTTGTATGCGTGCTCAAACATGTACAAAGTATACAGGGTCTGTATAATTTATTCAGGGTCTGTATGCTATCTAAAATTTTAAATAACCACTCGTAATTTACATGCAATTATTTGCATAAGCGATTATCATTTTAAATTCGCATATTAAATTTTGCTCTCTAAAATTATTTTGACATCTGAACTGAGTTTGTCCTCTAAAATAATTATTTCTATAGTTTTTATTAATAATAATAATAATAATAATCAGTTTATTGTTCAAACAGTAACACAATTAAGACAATTCAATTAAGTATGTGTATTGTTAATATTTATTTCTGTTTCTGCGGACACAGCATTTACTTGCGGATGACCTCTGCTAAACTCGCGCTGAGGTTGCAAATAATTGTTCGCTGGCGTATTACCATTTCCGTGATTTTGGTTCTGTCTTTGATAGTTATTTGTGAAAGAATTTTGTCTGTTACCTCGATTATTATGATTTGAATTAAATTTCATTAAAATTCAATACTGGTGACGCCAGCTATTGGTGAAGTGTCGAACTATTATTAATTCGCTGTTGGGGGGCAGGGATCTATTCCGCGCCGGTATGTAGTTCGGTAATTGGTCGGTAGAGCGCTCGACACTTCGCCAATAGATGGCGCCGCCGGTACCTCTAAAATAATTTTGTCCTCAGATTTCATTTTGCTCTCTAAAATTATTTTGACATCTGAACTGAGTTTGTCCTCTAAAATAATTATTTCTATAGTTTTTATTAATAATAATAATAATAATAATCAGTTTATTTTATTCAAACAGTAACACAATTAAGACAATTCAATTAAGTATGTGTATTGTTAATATTTATTTCTGTTTCTGCGGACACAGCATTTACTTGCGGATGACGACCTCCGCTAAACTCGCGCTGAGGTTGCAAATAATTGTTCGCTGGCGTATTACCATTTCCGTAATTTTGGTTCTGTCTTTGATAGGGTTTTATACAGGGTCTGTATGCAGATCTGTATAATTTATTCGGGGTCTGTATGCATCTAAAATTTTAAATAACCACTCTTAATTTACGTGCAATTATTTGCATAAATGATTATCATTTTAAATTCGCATATTAAATTAATCGGCTGCCATCTATTGGTGAAGTGCCGAACTATTATTTCAGCGTGGTTCACAACCTCATTGGTGAAGTGCCGAACTATTATTTCAGCGTGGTTCACAACCTCAGTATGTAGTTCGGTAATTGGTCGGTAGATGACGCTACAATTTAATATATTAAATAAATGTGTTCAAGAAGATGGAGTCGTTTAAAATATGGCGGTCGGTCGACATGCCGTTTTAGCGCGTGGGGTTGGTACGTCTGGGGTTGGCGGACCTGGGGTTGACGCGAAAATTTGAAATTTTTAGTAAATTTAAATTTTGTAGCGCCATCTATTGGTGAAGTTCCCGAACTACGTGTACTGAGCGAGCTCACGCGCCATCTATCGGTGAACGACCGAACTACTGCGTTCGGCAGATCGGTTGACTTGGCCTCGGTCGTCTTCGTGCGGAAAAGTGGAGGGGATAGCTTCCTATGTAAATGTGGTGGATGTGGTGGCTCCAGCTCTCTCCTTTATTATCTACTACCGACACAGAAGAAAAAGTCATCGCTTTAATTACAGACACTAGAATGACGAAATGCGATCTCCTTAGAAAGTATTCCTCGTGGCCAAAGATGACTAAAATCATCGCTTACTGTTTGGGTTTTATCAAAGCTGTAAGAGGAAATTCACCGAAATCAAATTCTGTAACAGTAGAAGAATTAGAATTGGCACGAATAACTATTTTAAGATTGGTCCAAGAAGACACGTATCAGGACGAACTTCATACTCTGAAAAAGAATGAATACGTCAAGAAGAACAGCAGTTTAAAACTGTTAAATCCTTTCTTCGATCAGCAAACATCCCTAATTCGTGTTGGTGGCCGTCTAAAAAAATCAAATCTATCACCCGATCAGAAACACCCCATAGTATTACCGCCTCACCATTTTATAATTGAATATATACTCCTTGACAACCATTACAAGTTAGACCATTGTGGACCAGGACAACTATTAGCAGTAACTAAACTTCGGTATTGGCCTATTTCTGGTAGATATATCGCTCGAAAAATTACTAGATCCTGTGTGAAATGTGTACGCTACAAACCCACAATACCTGAATATATCATGGGAAACTTGCCTGAAGAGAGAATTTCACCATCTCGACCATTTACAAACACAGGAGTAGACTACGCTGGACCACTTCATATTCGGGAAGCTAGACGACGTGGAAAATATGTTCCAATTAAAGCATATGTAGCTGTATTTATTTGTCTAGCCACGAAAGCAATACATTTAGAATTAGTTACATCATTGACACCAGAAGCGTTTTTAAGTGCTTTAAAAAGATTTATATCACGAAGAGGACTTTGTTCCAAATTATATTCTGCCAATGGAACCAATTTCACAGCAGCAAATAAAGAACTCAAGAAAGTATTTGAATTTGTAAAGACCAACCATGAATATATACACACGAAGCTAGCTGATCTTAGAATCGAATGGCATTTCATACCACCACGGGCACCACATTTTGGAGGTATTTGGGAAGCAGCAGTAAACTCATTCAAGAAGCATTTTATAAAATTACATATAATAATTACATGTACGGTTGACATTTGAAGAATGCTACACACTAATCACTGAAATAGACGCTATTTTAAACTCTAGACCGCTTATCCCCTCATCGTCAGATCCCAACGATCTGTCCTACTTGTCTCCCTCACACTTTCTGATAGGGGACTACCTTTTAGAACCTCCTTCGTCTAATTATTCCACAATTGCCGACAACAAGCTCTCACTGTTCCAACACATAGAAAAGGTGAAACAGCATTTTTGGCGACGATGGACGCAAGATTATCTTCACCAGCTCCAATGTCGTACCAAATGGCAACAAGGTCAAGATGATATGAATGTTGGAAAACTTGTCATCTTAGCGGAAGATCACACTCCACCTCTGCACTGGAAACTTGGACGTATCATCGAAGCACATCCAGGCGAAGATGGTGTAATACGCGTGGTGACGGTAAAAACAAGTGCGGGAGTGTATAAACGGGCAGTGAAAAAACTATGTCCGTTGCCAGTTTAGATTTAGAATGCATGTACATATAGTTTTTGTTTCATAACCACCCCTTTACCAGTTTTATTATCAATATTATTTTTATGAGATTCGTTTGTTGAAGTCGAGCCTTCAAGGCGGCCGGTATGCTTGGTATCAGTGAATAATTGCAGTTGAGTAGGCTGATAAGGGGTAGCTATAGAAATGAGCATTAGTTTTTAAACATCATTAGATTTTTGTAGATTCCCAGAATCGCGAATCGCATATTTATGTACTGTCGTTCTATGTGAAATAAAGAATCACATAATCAATAAAGAGTTTAGAAACCAAGGTCCGTCGAAACATCACCAAGATCTCTCGAAGAATATACAAGCCCAATGATAATCGAACCGAACAAAATTTACGAGTCGGATCTTCCAGTTCAGATTATTAGAGTAGAACTGTTCGAGTAGAATGTAATTTAGTTACAAGCGCATTTTATGATGAAGTGCATGCACATACACTCATTGAGTTTGCAATCCCGGTAGCTGCAGGATATCCGATCGATATAGAGCCAGAAAATGTTGTTTATCTACCTATAAATAGCAGTAGCACTATCACAAATATATCATTATCACTCATCGATCAGAACGGGCAGGAGGTTAACTTACGCGGTGAGGAAATTGTAATTCGGTTAGAACTGAAGAGAGGTACTTTGTAATATGGGATTAGTCATCAATAATCGACGAAGGTATAAATACGAGCCAGCTACACCTAGGTCATCATGTAGTGAGAGCTATCACACCAAGAGGTTGTCTACGGAGAATAGAAATTTTTTAATATCTTTAGGATTTAAATTGGTTCAACAATGGGTAGTGCATTATCTGTAACTGAAGGGCTGTCCTTTGACGAGTCTATTACAAGTGAGCAGTATCATTCATACCTTCCTCGAATACAATCATTTAAAGTAAACGATGAAATTCGAATTCCGATTCAGCATCAGGATATATACACTACCTCATGCGATAGTTATATTTACATTGAAGGATCCGTTGAAGAAAAAGCGGGGGTCGGTTTATGTGGTTTAACTCACAACGCTTACATGTTTCTCTTTCGAGAAATAAGATATGAGTTGAATGGTGTTGAGATTGATAGATGTCTAGAGCCAGGCATTACTACCGACTTGAAAGCTCATGCTTCATACAGCATATCAGAGAGCAATGGTTTACATTGTGCTGGATGGGTACCCATTACGCGTAAACAAACGACAGTTTCAGACAAAGTCTTCAGTGCGTACATTCCGCTAAGTTTCATTTTCGGTTTTGCAGAAGATTATAAAAAGATTATTATCAATTCTCGTCAGGAGCTGGTGTTAATACGCTCACGCTCTGATAATTGTTACCGGAACGAAGATCCTTCTGGTAAGAAAAAGTTAAAGTTTACTTTATCGAATGTTGAGTGGAGGGTGCGACACATTACCGTTGATGATAAACCACGTTTGCAATTATTAAAATTATTGGAAAGTGACATACCCATAATTATTCCATTTCGTAAATGGGAGTTGCATGAACTGCCAACGTTATGTGAGTCAACCAAAGACATTTGGTCAGTCATGACCAGTACTAATTTGGAGAGACCTCGCTTTGTATTTGTGGCATTCCAAAAAGGAGTTCAGGACGATCTCCATCAAGACGCTTCTGATTACAGCCATGTACTCATAAAAAACATAAAACTTTAAACTCCTCACAATATCCGTACGATAATTTGAATCTAGAAATGGACAAAAAGAAGTATGGTATAGCGTATAACATGTACACGCAATTTAGATCAGCTTACTATGGGACTTCCACATCTGAGCCTCTTTTAGATTACGAAGGTTTTCATAAAAATCCAATTTTCATAATTGATTGTTCAAAGCAAGTGGAGAGCGTTAAATCCTCAACGGTAGATATTAAACTGGAGTTTGAGACTAGTAAAGCATTTAATAAATTATATAAGGCATACTGTCTAATAATTCATGATACTATCATAGAGTACTTACCCCTTACTAAGGGGGTGAAGAAGATAGTATGATAAATCAACAGTTCCAGCCAAAGAATTCATGTGTGGATCGGCGAATTGGATGGATATAAAATAGTTCCCGAACGATTTACATTTGGAGGGACGTCAAGATAAGGTTGTAGAAGAAAATGCTGTACATATAATATTTTGTATTGAAGTATATGATTTTCAATAAATTATTTTATAGCAATATTGTTGTTTTTTTTTTATCCTGTACTCCTACCATCCCAATCATGAACTCCATAAATTGATGACGTGCATAGCGGAACGTTGTATGTGTGTACCAGCAAGTCAACACGTCAACACATCATTATAAGGAAGAGACAAATGGTGGGCTAAAAATACATATGTAGTTTAAAATTATTTAATACATGACTTAAATATTAGGTAAATGAGGGTCTCGGAGGGTCAAATGAGGGTCTCGGAGGATCAAATGAGGGTCTCGGAGGGTCAAATGAGGGTCTCGGAGGGTCAAATGAGGGTCTCGGAGGGTCAAATGGGGGTCTCGGAGGGTCAAATGAGGGTTTCGGAGGGTCAAATGAGGGTCTCGGAGGGTCAAATGAGGGTCTCGGAGCGTCAAATGAGGGTCTCGGAGGGTCAAATGAGGGTCTCGGAGGGTCAAATGAGGGTCTCGGAGGGTCAAATGAGGGTCTCGGAGGGTCAAATGAGGGTCTCGGAGGGTCAAATGAGGGTCTCGGAGGCTCAAATGAGGGTCTCGGAATGTCAAATGTGGGTCTCGGAGGGTCAAATGAGGGTCTCGGAGGGTCAAATGTGGGTCAGATGAGGGTCTCGGAGGGTCAAATGAGGGTCAAATCCTGTATACAGACCCTGTATAAATTATAGCAGACCCTGTATAAATTATACATACCTGTATACAGACCCTGTATAAATGATAACAGACCCTGTATAAATTATACAAGGTCTGTATACAGGTTCTGTGCTATCCTTGTCTCACTAACTATCTGACTATAGCTATCTCTTTCTACCTGGACCCGCATTTAAAACAAGAAGATTACATCGTTCCAAGTTAAAATAAGAAGAAGATGGTACTCAAAGATGTCTGCTCAAGAAGATGGTGTTGTTTAAAATATGACGGCCGGTCGGCATGCCGTTTTAGCGCGTTGAGTCGGTACGTCTGGGGTTGGTGGGCCTGATTTTTTGGGGTTGGCGCACTCGAGCAAATACCACAACTGCCTGATACTACTGATTACTGTTACATCCTCTTTGCAATCTGTTATTCACACATTCGAATATAATTCTTATCGCATGTTCTTTTTTTTTTTTAAACACACGTACCGTATATAATAAGAAACACCCATGACGACGACGAACTGGTTACTGATATTAAAAAAAAAACATTCCCAATTCAAATAACCACTTTTATTATACACACAATTATTTACAGTACCATAAACGATTTCGACAATTCATTTCCATTCATAATATATATTAAATTTAAATTCGCCTTTGACAAATTTCAATACCGGTGACGCCATCTATTGGTGAAGTGCCGAACTATAATAATGTTATATATACATATATAACACTTGAAATAAATATTTCTACCCAATTATGTGTTTTAATTACCCTATATCGCATGTTCTTTTTTTTTTTAAACACACGTACCGTATATAATAAGAAACACCCATGACGACGACGAACTGGTTACTGATATTAAAAAAAAAAAACATTCCCAATTCAAATAACCACTTTTATTATACACACAATTATTTACAGTACCATAAACGATTTCGACAATTCATTTCCATTCATAATATATATTAAATTTAAATTCGCCTTTGACAAATTTCAATACCGGTGACGCCATCTATTGGTGAAGTGCCGAACTATAATAATGTTATATATACATATATAACACTTGAAATAAATATTTCTACCCAATTATGTGTTTTAATTACCCTATAGAGAAATTTTTATTTTATTTTTAAATTCATGCTTTTCCCATAATGAAAAATGGTGACCGGATGTGCCGACCGGAAATCTGGACCGGAAATGAAAAATGGTGACCGGAAATGTCGACCGGAAATGAAAAATGGTGACCGGAAGTGTCGACCGAAAATGAGAAATGGCGACCGGAAGTGCCGACCGGAAATCTGGACCGGAAATGAAAAATGGCGACCGGAAGTGCCGACCGGAAATCTGGACCGGAAATAAAAATTTGAGACCGGAAGTTCCGACCGGAAGTGGATAAAATGGTCGACAGGTAGTCATATGGGTTGTTGTTGTTTAAAATAGGAAGATGGTGTACGAAGATTACCATTTAAAATAAGAAGATGGTGTACGAAGATGGCCATTTAAAATAAGAAGATGGTGTTCGATATTTGAAAGATGGCGTCAAATTCTCGGTTCGCGCATGCAGATTTGCCACACCTTAAAATTCGCCCGCGAAAATTCAAAAATTTTAATTTTATCGGTTTGCGCATGCGCGGTTGACGTCATGCCGCGCGGCCTAGTGCGATCTCTCTCTAACAGCGACGTGTGAGTCATACACTCAGGAGGCGGCCCTCGAAAATTCAAAAATTTTTATTTTATCGGTTTGCGCATGCGTGGAATATTTTAAAAATGGCGTCATGCCGCGAAAATTCAAAAATTTTAATTTTATCGGGCATATTGCGCATGCGTATTTGGAGTTTAATATTTGAAAGATGGCGTCATGCCGCGCGGCCTAGTGCGTTCTCTCTCTAACATCGACTCCAGCGTTCGGGCGCGCTCGGTAGATCGGCGGACTAGCGCTCGGTAGTCATCGGGTGGCGGACTGGCGGGTCCAGAAGTGCCATTTACATACTACTAAAACCCTATAGTTACACGTTGATCATTTCGTTAGCGCCACTTTTAACCCCCACATTTAATGTGGTGAGGGTATATTGAGTTTGATTCAACATTTGTAACACCCTTAAGGAGGCGTGGCAGATATAGGCTTATATACCTATCTATCTATCTATATATGTAAGGGTCGATTTTATGGTGGTATAATATAAACACGTTTCACTGTAATACACAAGAAACATCTTTATTTTTTATACAATTAAAGATTAACAAACTCTCACCTGTAATACACAAGAAACAAAAGTTTAAGTTACTACACACACTAACCTAACCAAACTCTGTTACCAAAATGAATGAAATAATAAACCAACAATTCTCTTGTCAACTACATCTACAGGTGAGTAGCGCAAACAACAATTACATTATATAAACCATTAAACATTAAAGATAGTATACTTTCTTTACATATATATATATATATATATATAGGAAAGCTGGTTAATCGACGGTAAGATATAAAGGAGAAAGGTATTTGTCGGGCAATTCCGTCATACGAAGATCGAAGAAGCAACCGTATACACGTGTTTCGGACTACTAGTCCTCATCAGCACGGTATAGCCAAGGAGCAAGATGGTCACCCCCTGTAGGGAACCATTTGAATGTTTTTCCATTGAGTGTCCATCTTGCTCCTTGGCTATACCGTACTGATGAGGCTTCTTCGATCTTCGTATGACGGAATTGCCCGACAAATACCTTTCTGCTTTGGAATATAGTAAAAACCTTCTAACTGATAAAATCTGTTATTTATTCAATTCTTTTTATATCAGTAAAAAATACATGGCAAACTAAATTCACATTGACGTCAGAAAGTATTCGCAATTTCTTTCATTCTGCCGCCAACGAAATTGTTACTCTGGTAGAGTAAACTTATAAATAATTTAATCTGTCAGGCTTGTTTACTTTTCTTCCGGATCTGGTAATCTGGATTCTTCCATCATCATTCGTCGAAGATGTTGGTTCGGATTTATTGTGTCGACCATTTTTAATTAAACTTACGTCTTCATTTTTCATTTCTAAAGGATATAACCTTTGAATAGGTCGTAATAAGTGACCTGACGATGTTTTCAGTTTAACTACTCTTATGTTTCCATCTTTGCCAGGAATTGTTTCAAGTACTCGTGCTAGTGGCCAATTTAGTCGTTTTTCGTTATTATTTTCTATCCAACCTGAACTAATTTGCTAAATTTTCTTTTATCTTGTCTCAAAATTAGTTGTCCCATGTACTCATTCCGAAAACGTTTCTGTAAGTCCATTTTTAACTTATTTTTATACTGATATCTTCGTCGAAGATGTACTGCTTGAATATTGTCTAGATCTACTACACCAGTCTGTTGAATATCTTGAAGGAACATCTTTGGTGTTAAGGGAACCAAGTCTGAGATATCTTCGGAGATATATGACAGTGGTCTTGAATTGATCAGAGCTTCACAGTCGCATAAAATAGTTTCAAGTTCTTCGAAGTTGAGACAGGCTCTTCTTAAGATTTTGAATAAAATTCGTTTTATGATGCGAATCAGTGTTTCCCACCAGCCGCCCCACCATGCGGCAGTTGGAGGATTGAACTTCCATTCAATCACAAAATACTGATAAACATTAAACCACAAAATACTGATAGGGAAATTGAAGGTCTACGGCATACAGGAGAAGGCACAACAACTGATTGCATCATATCTTGCACAAAGACATCAGAAGGTATATTGGAAAGGAGCAAAATCAGAATGGAAGCAAATGGACGCTGGGGTGCCACAAGGATCCGTCCTTGGGCCAGTTCTATTTCTCTTATACATAAATGACCTACCACAGAATATAAGAACAAAAGCAATCTGCCTGTATGCAGATGACACGTCCTTTATCAACACCAGTAAGAACTTGGAAGAGCTTAAAAAGATAACTCTTGAGACATTGAAGGAAGCAAAAGAATGGTTTGACTGCAATAAATTACAACTGAATACAGACAAAACAAAAATACTTACCTTTTATACAAAAAGAAACGAAACGGTAACAAATCAGCAAGCAAAGTTTCTTGGTGTAACACTGTCTGAAACCCTAACCTGGACGGAACACGTGGCACAGCTGAGAAAAAAATTGGCATCTTCGTTGTACTGCCTAAAAGTGGTAGCGGGTAACTTACCCCTAAATGAAGCACGGACTGTGTACTATGCTTATTTCCACAGCATGGCCACGTATGGTATTGTAGCTTGGGGAGTTTCCAGTCATATAGAATCTATTTTCAAAATGCAGAAGAAAGCGATAAGAATATTAGCAGGCCTAGGTCATATGGAAAGTTGCAGAACGTATTTTAAAAAACTTAATATTTTAACACTACCCGGATGTCTATTACTTACCTGTCTGGAATACATACATACACGAAGAGACACATTAACAAGAAATGCAGACGCACACTCATACGAAACCCGTCATGGAGGAGACATTTTAGTTCCATACCATCGAATAGAAAAATCTCAGAACACATTTCTTTGTACAGCTGTAAAGGTCTATAACGCGCTACCAACCGATATCAAGCATCTACCTGACAGAAAATTCAAACAACAGGCGAAGAGGCTTCTGCTAGAAAATGAATTCTATTCCAATGCAGAGTATTTTGGGAAGATGAATGAACTAAAAACACGTGTTTAATTTCAAGATGTATTCAATTTTTTGATTAGTTAATTTTTCTTTAGATTTGCTTGACAAGAATATGTATCATGTAATACTTATTCGATTAATAAACATTATTAAACATTATTATTATTATTAAACATTATTAAACATTATTAAACATTATTAAACATTATTAAACATTATTATTAAACATTATTATTATTATTATTATTATAATCCTTTCCAAATTAAACAGTTCTTGAAGTTCGTTCCAGTTTAATGATTCTAAAGCTTTCTTACATCCTGTAAAGTTAGTTTGATTGTCACAATAAATCGTTTTAGGTCGCCCACGTCTCGATATGAATCTTTGGAAAGATCGTATAAAACTATCAGTGCTTAAGGATGTAACAAGTTCCAGATGTACAGCACGATAAACGGCACAGGTGAAAATTGCAACCCAAACTTTGAGTTGTTTTCTTAGGAATAAGGGTCCAAAAAGTTCAATTCCTGTGACTTCAAAGATGGCAGCATCTTTTACTCGGTTTCTTGGCAAGGAAATGGGCGGAGTGTTCATACGTTTTGAGTCAAATCTTCGGCATATACCACATGTAGATATGACAGATTTTACGGTTTTTCTTCCTCCCATGATCCAATAGGATTCTCTCAAAGAATTTAAAAGTGTTTGAACACCAACGTGGCACATTTTCTGATGAGTGTCGAAAATTAATCTTCTTACAACTGGATGTTTAGCTGGCAAAAGTATGGGGTAGCGGAAATTTTCAGTATCATCTCGTTCGGTTATTTTAGTTTTTACTCTTAAGATGTTATTATCATCTTTAAATGGAATAATAGAAGAAATCTGCTCCAAAGAATCATTAGTTAGACTTTCTTGCTGGACACATTTGAACAAATACAGCTCTGCTTCTCGCAATTCTCCGAATTGTAACGTAGTAGTTTTATTTTGACTGCTTGGATTTTTAGTGTTATAGATAAATCTTCTTATCCAACCAATCAATCTGACTATCTGCTCAAATTTGGAAAATCTTCTGTAAGCCCAAGAAAACTCAATTTTACTCTGGGACAGCATTATTGTGACAGTTTTCTTTTTCTCTTCCATAACCTCTTCTTCGCCAGTTTCGTAATTTTGTTGTGGCCAAAAGGTCTGTTCTTCTTTCAACCAATTCGGACCCTCCCACCAACAAGAATTCAGCAACTGTGTTGCTGTACAACCTCTGGACGGTAGATCAGCTGGGTTCATATTTCCCGGTACAAAATACCAATCGACAATTTGGGTCAATTTGCGAATTTCTTCTACACGGTTCCACACAAATGGTTTCCAGTTTTCTTTCAGCTTTATCCAAGAGAGGACTGCAGTAGAATCAGTCCAGAAATACGTTCTAATATCTCGGTTGAAGGTTTCCTTGACTGTAGCGAAGAGTAGTCTTGGGATCGAAATCTTTTTAGTAGGTGACACTCGAGATTTGGCTTGTACAAGTTGAAGAGAGATACCTGCAGTTGTTTCATATCTGACGAAAATGGCAACAGCATAGGATTCTTTACTTGCATCAGCAAATGTGTGGATACTTAATTGACCATCTTGCGGTCTTTGTGTAAAAAACCATCTAGGGATACTAATCGAAGAAAGGCAATTTAGATCGTTTAGCCACCGTAAAAAAGATTCTTTTATGTCTTCAGGAACTTCTGTAGTCCAATTTAACTGTATCAACCAGGTTTTTTGTAGCAACAGCTTGGTAGTAAAAGAACAGGTGATACAAATCCAAGTGGATCAAAGATTCTGTTAGCTACGGACAGAATCAATTTCTTCGTAACGGTATTTGTATCAACTTGTTTCAAATTATCTAAGCAGAGGTGCAGAGTGTCGTTATTTCTATCCCAAGTCATTCCCAATACAGAAGACAAACAATTTTCTTCGTAAGTTGGATCAGATAACGTAAATTCCCATAATCGTAGATCAAACTGCGCTTCCGCAAAAATTTCGGTAGATTATTGGATAAACTTTTGTAGTTCTTCTTCGGTATCAAGGCTAGTCACACAGTTATCAACGTAAAAAGAGTTCATCAACTTTGTTAAAATTGTGTCTTCTTGTAGATTTTCTCGTTGTTCTTGAATTATATTATTCAAATGATGCTTGATGACTGCACTCAATAAGAAAGGACTACATGTGACGCCAAAAACTACTCTGACATGCCGGTAGACTATAAGCTGCCTATCTTTGTTGTACCATAAAAATCTTAGAAAATCCCTGTCTGATTTGTGAAGACTGATTTGAAGAAAAGCTTTTCTTATGTCAGCAATGACTCCAATTTTTGATTTTCGAAAATTTATCAATAAAGAAGGAATCAAAGTAAGCAAATTTATACCTTTCTCTAAGCATTGGTTCAATGATGGACCATCCTTTTCTCTGGCAGATGCATCAAACACAGGTCGTAATTTAGTTGTAGTACTTGACAATTTTACCACGTGACGATGAGGTAAGTAGTGTGTTGTAGTACCACAATAGTTGGTGTCGTTAACATCTTCGATGATGCCCTCTTGCAACCATTCTTTGAAGACTTGGTCGTACTCATTGTAGTAACCATCTTTGGCAAGCTTGTTCATGAGATTGTCGAGTCTTTTCTTAGCAATCTGGAAATTATCAGGTAGTGGTTTGTGTCCCTGAATCCAAGGCATTGAAACTTCATATCTTACATCTGGATTTCCTGTCACTATTTTCTGAAAATTGTTGAGAATTTCTTGTTCGTGTTCTTTTTTGGATTTCAGCTCGTCTGTATTTTCTATACCCAAAACATCAAGGGTCCATAAGTCTGTCAATTTTGCTGTTGTTGACAGAAGTGACAAAGCAATCATATTGCAGGGTTTTCCAGTATCCGGCGGTGGAGTGGAAACTTTCCCCATCAGAGTCCAGCCTAATTTCGTTTTCATGGCAACTAATCCAGATTTGAGGACATGTTGTTTACCACAAAAGAGTTTGCCTGCTATGTCAGCACCAATTAGTATTTCGATAGGGGCTTGACTTTTATCATTAACTTTGATGTTAATGTCTTGCAGTTCCTTCATCCATGGACCATTTCGGATACCCAATACGTTGGTACAGATGATGGATTGATCTAAAGCTTCAAATTGACAACTATAACTTTTGTCATAATTTTCTAAGTAGACACGGTAACAATTATGAGGAGTAACTTCAGATGAGAGACCTCCAAAAAGAGCGTGAATGAGTTCTTCTTTTCTCAGTACTTCATATCCCATTTCTTTAGCTGCTCCATTGGTGATGTATGATCTATGCGATCCTGTGTCGATGATGGCTCTTATTGGACGTGTTGCGTGTTTACCGTTTATATTGACCACCAATGTCTGCAAAAATCCTTCGTAGTAATTACGGTTACTGGAGGTATTACATAAACTTTCCGTTGGTGAATTTTCTTCAGTTGATGGTTTGGCAGATTTTGGACACATTAACGTTACGTGTTTACCCTTACATGACTGACATGTTAATTTTGCTGCAGTTTTGCATTTGACAGCTATATGTCCAAACTTAAGACAAGTGTGACAACGTCCCTTTTCTGACAGGATTTTTTTTAATTCGACCAGAGATTTCTTGTTAACTTCATCACAGTTGGAGCTGTAATGTGATTGCTGACAAAATAAACATCGTACCTTTCTTGCGTCATTTGTTAGCAGTCCAGTAGCTGTAGGAACATCTTTCAGAAATTCTTTGCGTCGGAATTTATCTCCAAAACCAGAGATGGCCAAAACGACTCGTTCTTCACTTTCTACTTCTTTCCGCAAAAAGTTCATAAGTTGATCTAGACGAACCTTTGAACTGTCATCGTCGTTGAAAGTTGTTGATCTTTCCCAAATCCTTAACAGATCTTCCGGAAGGCATGATTCAACTAACGGAAATAACATGGCGGAGCAAGTGTCGGATTTTACACCTAGGGTTTCTAAAGAACGAAGTTGAGCTTCAATCTGGTCGTACAAAGTATTCAGATTCGTTGATTTGTTAACGTTTCCCAACACTAACTTTAAAAGTTCCCGTACGTAGACTTCTATCTGTAGATCTTGTCTTCCAAAACGCCTTGTTAAGCACTCGATGACTTTTGGATAATTATCCCCCACTGGTGGATAACTTTCGATAATTTGACGTGCTCGTAATTTGGGAATGGTTGCTTGGATTAAAAGTTGTAATTTTTCTTCGTTAGGAAGTCTATTATCTTCATGATATCTTCTAAATTGGCTCCAAAATGACAACCAATCACGAATGTCACCTCCAAATTTTCTAAATTCTATTTGAGGGTACTTAAGTTGTGACTTGTAGCAATTTGGTGTACAACAACATGAGGTTCCTGGTATGCTTTTGTGCAATGAATTTTCTACAGTTGAAGAATGAATCTGCATTTCAACTTGCATCTTCAGAGCTGAGAATTTACACAAGTGTTCATCTATTATTGCCATCTCAGAATCCAGATCAATGTCTTCAGAGTCTTGATCAAGTAACATGTCGAGGTATTTTTGGTCTAACTGAGTTAGAATCTCAAGCTTCTTTTCTATAACTTTCATATTGCTGCTTACTTGATTCATGTCTGGATTTTCTTTAGTTAAAAATTCGTTCGTTGTATCGAAAATCTTTGCTATTGAGGTTCTGTGTAGATCCAAAGTTTTTATGATCTTCTCCATACTTCGGTATATCTTGCCTGTGTCCTGTCACGGTCGCCAAATGATACGAATACGCAGCAACGACCTGTTACTGCAGTATTTCAATAGTAGGCAAAAGAAAACTTTGGAATATAGTAAAAACCTTCTAACTGATAAAATCTGTCATTTATTCAATTCTTTTTATATCAGTAAAAAATACATGGCAAACTAATATAATTCACATTGACGTCAGAAAGTATTCGCAATTTCTTTCAGATTTGATCATAATTAAAAACTGAATCGATTTACCTATGTCCGTCTGTGTACACGATAACTGCCGTAATTTTAATGTAATTGATTTGAAATTTGGTATACGAGCTTATCTCTTATAAAGTAAGAACAAGTTCGTGAATGGGCAAAATCGGTTCACTTGTTTTGTTTTTTAAATATTTTACGGTGGGAGTATTTTAACATTAGCACGGCTGAAGAAAATTTTCTTACTAGTTGCATGAAATTTCGCCTGCTAACCAAATGATCAACTGATCGGCCGATTACCAGAGTTGGTAGAACCCGGCCTTAGTCACGTAAAAAACGTTGCAAACGTGGGTAACGTAACCTATAAAATCTAGCAACTCGCGGAATAACGATCATTCCGTCCATAAGTACTAATATGAATTACAATAACTGTACTTAACCAGTAATTTTGGGAAATCATTAAAAACATTAAAAAGTTTATATTAAAGTTGCTATTTCTCTGATAATAACGCGCCTCTATTGTAGACTCTTTTTCGTATATGAAGAGTCACTTCGGTCGCGTTGGTTGCAACAGTCATTTTTTCTAGTACTTAATGTGACTTAAAAGAAGTATGGAAAAATAGTACAGTGTGGATTGCCCTTTAGGCCGAGGTAAGTATGAGGACAATAGCAAAGCGAAATAGTAAAAATAAAAAAATCAAAACCCAAAAATATTACGTGCTAGACCATTTTGAAAGGTAGATTCGTATTCTACACACCAAACTACATACTAATTGATATATCATATGCCATATGCAAAATGGCTGTTGACTAGTGATTATTTATCTTAACATGGAAGGGATGTAATAGGTCGATATTTAGCGCTTAAGGTTGAAAAGGTGATTTGAATTTGCCTGTTGGTGTGTTTTGGTTTATGTTGGTATTTAACAGACGCTCGGAGTGGCGCTGGAGTCGCGCGAGGGTTTCATCAAAGGGTGATATTACCGCGCAAGCGTCTAAGGCTCTTTGGCGCGAGAATAGAAGAACGAGAGAAGCGATGCCTAAAGATTAATTCTGTTTTGTCTGGGGTTTCTTGCGAGAAGGTTCTGTTTTCTGGGGGCTCAGTCCCCAGAGTCTCTGTGTGTGTTCTCCGTCTCATCCATAGATTTAAAAATGCGTAAGTTGTTTAGTAGACATTTATTGAGTTATATTGTCGACCATCTCTGCCAAAAGAATATTATCATTGTTTTAGAATTAACAATTATATTTTCATGTAAGCAGTTCTGCATTGTTATATATATATATATATATATATATATATATATATATATATAAATTTGAAATAGTTAATACAAGATGGCGGTAATTTTTCAAGTTAAAAAACTACAGCCACGCCATCTTGTATTAACTATTTCAAATTTTCATATCAATATATGCAGGTTTCTGCGAGAATTAACATCCATTATATATATATATATATATATATAACAAATAGAGGCAGTAAAAAAAAAACCAAAAAATTCCCAATAATTGAAGTTACTTTATATATATATATATATATATATATATATATCTATATGTATACGTGTTAAGTTGTCACCTCCGGCATATAGAGCAGGCGACCTAGGATCCGGGTGTTCCAGATAATATATTTTTGATCGGATTGCATATTTTTAATGAGGGGAACTTTCGCTACACGAATATCAAAAGAGGGGAAACGATTTTTGATTTTTCAGTAGGTGTTATATAAGGTACGCAAACAGTACGAAGTGACCTCCGCAATTTATATATGAACGGAAACTGATGCGTCGCTGATACCTCCAGCGGTGTTGCCAAACCTACGAAGGTCACAATAGGCCAGGGGTCCCCAAACTTCTCCCGCTATCCTTCTCTTGTTCACGGCCGCGTCATAAGTCTACTCCGCTCAATGTGGCCCGCGGGCCGTAGTTTAGGGACCGCTGCAATAGGCTATTATTATATAGCAGGTATATGGTTATATCGGTTTTACGGTTTTATGAGAGCTATTTTAAGGTTATTAAAATGTTTTCTCGGGTAACTAAGTTCTAGGTGTAAGATGGTTACCGTGCAACAACTAATTACCCTATTTATATATTTTGTCGCGTTGTAAGTCAAACCTACCCACCTAGTTTTATTATTTTATTTCTTGATTATTTTGTTATTTATTTTACGTAGGCCTATTTGCGCTTTGTCTAAGTAAGTGCATTGACGCAAAAACCATGGTATAAATTGATTGGAATAAGTAGAAGCTGTTATTGAAAGAACCATCAGACACGCCAAGTTTTATTGAGAGCCGTTTTACACGACCGAGAATACTAACGAAAATAATAGCGAAATTAATAGCCAAAACTGTAGACAATAAAATCGGAGGTGGACGAGCAGTTTTACACAATTCTAACGAAAATAATAGCGAAATTATTAGCTATATTTATCTATTGCAGATACGTATGTGATCTTGGGTTACGAATATGTCAGATGTCCTGATCTGAGAAAATCGCGCTAGTACGCACCCACATGACTAGAATTGTAGCAAAATTGATTACTATTGTCAAATGTGTCAAATGTCAATAATTCTCACCAAAACTAAACTGATAATTTTCGCTATTATTTTCGTTAGAATTTTTGGTCGTGAAAAACGGCTCTTATCTAACACACATTTTTATACTCCCACATTTACTGTGGTAGGATCTATTGAGTTTGACCAGAGTTGGGCATTTACTAAGCTAGCTATTGAGTGACGAGTGATGATTAATAGTATATTATTATACAAGTTATATAAGACGTCAAATTGGAAATGTGTTAATCTGACGTCGACCGGAGGATCTTCCATACGCGTCTATATATTTCCGTTCGCCATTGCATGATTGTTAGCGTATGCGTTTAATTATAAAGTGTAAGTAATTCTAGTCTGCTGTTGGGTATGTTCTGATTTATTTGTTTTATTCGTAACCCTATTCTCCCGCGTATTTACGTTCTGGCCATGAGACCTCAAGTATTTTCAATATTGACACTTTCCACCACGCAAACCTGTAAGTTACTCTCATAATGTCAACCGTTCGAGTTTTATAATGATTTTTTAAAAATTTTGTCATTAGGCCTTTGAAAATGCCCCAGACCAGAGGGCGAAACGTCGGCTGTTTTGATATAAGTTGGAATTAAACTATTTACAGACTGAAAGAAGCGTTATTCACTCGCCACACTACCTTTGGCAATATTATAGCAGGCAACACACACATGTTTAAATATGTACAGAATATTGATATATCACAGTTTATGCGAATTGCAGGCGATTCAAAAGAGGCTGTTCGTTTGACATGGCATTTGATATCAACGTGTCCAATCTTAGAAAAAAAAGTTACTAAAAACGATGTTACAATTTGTTAATTGTAACACCTAAGGAACTGTGGGTACACTACAGAAAAGAATTTCTGAAAAATATTGAAAGATGTTTGTATGGAAGGTGGTTAAAAAAGTTTCCGATAATTGAGATACAATCGGCTTCGACGGGCCGCTCGACTTTTGACTGTGGAATTGTTAATTTTTCGAATTATTTTCTGTTGTTTTACAGTGTATGCATTCTTTAAATGTTGTGCAACCAAAATATGCAATAAAAAATAATTAATTTTTGAATGTATTGCACCAGAATGTTAAGGGTACATTCTGGTGTAACATATTCAAAAATTAGTTGTTTTTTATTGCATATTTTGGTTGCACAACATTTAAAGAATACAATAAGTGTTACTAAGAGGATCACTATAGATAGATAGATAGATAGATAGATAGATATATTTTATCATTCTGTACAGAAGTATGTCATTAATATATATAGGTACATTTCATTTCATGTGTTGATTCGGGAGGTTCTTGACAAAATCATCAATATCGTAGGGGGCTGCTTGTAGTAGGCACTCAGAGAGTGTTTTCTGAAAGCTTCTGACGGTTTGGGATTTCCAGTCTGGTGGTAGTTTGTTGTAAATGGGTATGGTCTTACTGTAGTTGGCGGTTGTGGCAAGTCGGGAAAATTCGGCTCTCAGTTGTCTCTGGTTCGTGTCGGATAGTCATGAAGACTGCCCTGGGTGGGAAGACGATTCTTGTTCCTGTGGGTGGTGGTGAGGCAGCGGAGTAGGTATATAGCATATACAGTGAGTACCCTGTGTTCTCGGAAAAGTGGTTTTGCATGACTTCTTGGATGCTGTGCGGTCAGGCATCTCACAGCTCTTTTTTGCAGTTGGAGAAGAGCCTTTACGTGAGGGCTGTGCCCCCAGATTTCGATACCATACGACAAGCGCGCCTGGAACAGCAACATGTAGGCCATTCTTGCTGCCAGGAAGCCAGCGGTCTTCTCCATCCTTCTTATAGCGTACGTTACCCGTCTTAGGATTTTGGCAAGGTGTTTAATGTGGCTGCACCAGGTTAGGCGGGCATCGATGTAGATTCCCAGGAACCGTACCGATTTGTCTGTCCTCTCCCATCTATCCATTTGGAAAACTAGTTTTTCAGTTTTCGCTTCGTTGAGGGTCAGATTGTTTTCCTTAAACCATTTTTCCGCCTGGTGCATATGCAGCACTGAATCGGTCTGGAGCTCTTCTTTGGTATTGGCTGTTGTAAGTATCGTGGTGTCGTCTGCGTAAATAATAGCGGTAGCAGTGAGGTGCGATGGCAAATCGTTCATAAAAATTATGAAAAGCATACCCCCAAGTAGGCTTCCTTGTGGGACACCTATGTTGGTTTCTCTGAAGGTGCTGTTCTCTTCATTGATTCTGACTTGCTGTAGACGATTGGTTAGGTAGGATTCCATCAATCTCAGAGCGACACCACGCACTCCGTACTTATCCATTTTGTATAGCAAAATCGCATGAGACATCGAGTCGAAGGCGCGGCTTAGATCGCACATCTGGGCCATGCAGTTGTTGCGCTGTTCCAGAGCTTTGCACACTGGTTCCACAAGAAGCCTCATGGCGTCCTGAGTGCCTCTGCCCGCTTGGTATGCAAACTGTTGGTCGGAGAGTAGTTTGTTCCTTTTAAAGTGCTCACATAGTCGTCTCAATACCACCTCTTCAAGGATTTTGGATATTGCACGTAGGACTGCGATAGGTCGGTAGTTCTTACAATTATTTTTGCTATCTTTTTTGTGCACCGGTGTGATTCTGGCGATCTTGAGTTTCTGAGGAAAGATTCCTGTCTCCATGGCGGTATTGAAGATATCAGCGAGGGGCTCCCATATAAATTGCGCTGCAGTTTTCAGGATCCGCGTGCTAATACCAAAGACATCCTCTCCTTGTTTTGGTTTTATAGTTTGAATGATGTTTTCAATTTCTATGTGGTTGGTTGGTCTTAGGAACAGTGATTTTTGGCAAATCGTGTGTATTAGTGTGTTGTTGTGAACATTTACCTTCGATTTTTCAGTGTTTGTAAAGTATTCACTGAATTCTTCACTAGTTGGGGCCTCTGGCTGGTGAGTTGGAATTTGTTTGCCTGTTTCCTGGTTTATTAGTTGCCATACTGCCTTGCACTTGTTTTGAGCTTTTACGATCTTATTTGTGTTGTTTGCTTTGTGTTCGTTGGAGTCTTGCAGTCGAACCATGAGCTTCAGAGTCTCTCGGACTTGCCTAACTTCGGATGATACTTTTTCTGTCCTCGATCTTGGAGTTTTTGCAGTTAGTGAAAATGCTTCTCTATGGTGCCTGGTGAAAATGCACATGAATATATCCATCTCTTTGTCGGGATCTGGTTGGTTCTTGATTGTGCACCAGTCTTGGTTTTCGAGACGTTGTCGGAAGCCGGCTATGTTCCTGTCGGGGTATCTTCGTCTGTAAGTGGCTTCCTTGTGTTGATTTCGAGTGCAGCTCAGGTGTAATAATAAGGCATTGTGATCTCCGCAGTTTGGGTCTTTAGTTTCGGCATCAAAATCAGTGAAGTTGGTGAAGGCGTTATCTATGCATGTTCTTGTAGTGCTGGTAATTCTCGTCGGTTCATTGAATGCCACTTTGAGACCGTAGGACATCATCAGGTTTGTCAAGAGCATTTTTTGTATGTTCTCCGTATGAAAGTGTATGTTAAAGTATATATTAAGTTAAGTTTAAGTTAAGTATATTGTATGTTAAATATTATAGAATCGGATATAATTCGAAACAGTTATTTAAATTCATTTAGTTTCATTTACCACATAAGTTCAATTCAGTTTAGTCAAAATAAAAATATAAACCGTTCGTTAAGGTAAGTATTTATTCTCCATAAAAATGCGCATTTATTATAAACGAAAGCGGGATAAATTGAAACAATGTATACCCACATGACATTTACCGTAAAGTGGGTATACTTTGCTAAAATTGTTAAATTATATTTTCATTTTTATAATTTTAAAACAATATTAAGCAGTCGCTACCGGCAGCCTAACTTATGTAAATATAACTACAACTAATCTGAATACCTAAATTACCTACTAACTTAATAAGCAAATTAATTACCTTTTTTGTGTAAATATCAGAACACCAGAAGGATTTAATTTTAATTAATTTGCATTAATGACGCAACATACGTAAAAACTGGTCGATGCCCTAGAATCTTAATAGACACCGTTGTCCATAATATTACAAGGTACGCACTTTCCCTTCATTAGATTGCAAATATGCGTAGTATTAAACTTATCTTATAAAATAAATATGGCTGATCAACATGGATGTCTACAATCGGAATGGTCCAATAATTTATACCTAACATTTACTTGACTAGATTGCTTATTTTGGAGTTGTTAACTAAAAGTTCTCGCATCACCTTTTTAATATTTCTACTTGAGTACTTGATTCAATAGGATTTGTGGTGAACAAAGGAAAGGGTATGTGGAATTTATAGAATTGATTGATATAATAGCACCGCAAATAATTTATTTAATTTTGTTTCATTAAATGATATTTGCGGACACTAGAATAGTTGACAAAGAGCAGACTATGCCATTCAAAATAATTAACAAACGATAAAAACATGCGGGATATAATTGTGAAATGCAATAAATGCAGCTACGGCCAGGATTTGAACCAAAACCAATTGCGTCCGAGGGCAGAAATAAATACGAAAATACTCATATAAGAATTATTTCTTGCGCTGTCACCTCCACAACATTACCAGCGTTTTTCGGATGTCACAGCGTGTATTGTACGATACAAAACACGGAGTCATATATGCGGAGGTGACTTCGTAGCGGCCGTATCTTGTATGGGCGACACTAGCGCTTTATAATTTTAAATCAATATTAAGCAACCGCTACCGGCAGTCAAAGTTATGTAAAAATAACTACAACTAATCTGAATACCTAAATTACCTACTAATTTAATAACCAAATCAATTAACTTTTTTTGTGTAAATATCACAACACCAGAAGAATTTAATTTTAATTAATTTGCATTAATAGCGCAACATATATTATGTAAAAATTGGTCGATGCCCTAGAATCTTAATAGACACCGTTGTCCATAATATTACAAGGTACGCACTTTCCCTTCATTAGATTGAATATGCGTAGTATTAAAATGTGAAAACTTATCTTTTAAAATAAATATGGCTGATCCAAATGGATTTCTACAATCGGAAAGGTCCAACAATTTATACCCAACATTTACTTGACTCGATTACTTATTGTGGAGTTGTAAACTAAAATTTTCCGCCTCACCTTTTTAATATTTCTACTTGAGTACTTGACTCAATGGGATTTGTGGTGAACAAAGGAAAAGGTATGTGGAATTTATAGAATTTATTGATGTAATAGCACCGCAAATAATTTATTTAGTTTTATTGCATCAAATAATATTTGCAATGTAAGCAGCCTATGCCATTCAAAATAATTAAACGATAAAAACATGCGGGATGTAACTTTGAAATAAAAAATGCAGCCACGACCTGGATTTGAACCAAAAACCTTTGTATCTCGCGTAAAGTTCACAACCCAACTGCGTCCGAGGGCAGAAATAAATACGAAAATACTTATATAACATATACATATCTTGCGCTGTCACCTCCACAACGTTGCCAGCGTTTTTCGGATGTCACAACGTGTATTGTATGATACAAAACACGGAGTCATATATGCGGATCTACGCTCGTGATCTACGCTTGAACTAACATGACTTGTCCGTACATATATAATGGACGATATCGGCTCCGACGAATTTTTTGGATTTGAGCTCCTTGGGCCACCTAGACCACATTTCCGTTGAAAACAAGGCGATGCGTTGTCACCTCCGATTTTGGAGCCATCAACGTTATATATGAGGTGACAACGTACACTCTGTCATACGCGTTGGAGCCCTCAACGTACCAACCATACATATGGTCTTACAGGTTGCAGGTTGCAGGTTTCTGCAAAGAATTAACATCCATTATATATATATATATATATATATATATATATATATATATATAATAAACTATTAACTATTTCAAAGTTTTATATATATATATATATAGGAAAGCTGGTTAATCGACGGTGAGATATAAAGGAGAAAGGTATTTGTCGGGCAATTCCCGACAAATACCTTTCTCCTTTATATATATATATATATATATATATATATATATATATATATATATATATATAATGGATGTTAATTCTTTGCAGAAACCTGCATATATTGATATGAAACTTTGAAATAGTTAATACAAGATGGCGGTAATTTTTTAAGTTAAAAAACTACAGTTACCGCCATCTTGTATTAACTATTTCAAAGTTTTATATATACATATATATATATATATATATATATATATATATATATATGTATACGTGTTAAGTTGTCACCTCCGGCATATAGAACAGGCGACCTAGGATCCGGGTGTTCCAGATAATATAATTTTGATCGGATTGCATATTTTTAATGATGGGAACTTTCGCTACACGAATATCAAAAGAGGGGAAACGATTTTTAATTTTTCAGTAGGTCATATATAAGGTACGCAAACGGTACGAAGTGACCTCTCAATGAAATGCTTCTTTATTTGTCACAAGGGTAAGTTTCAACCAATTATGTCATTATTATAGTGGGAATAAATCTCTTGTGATTATTCTCGGGAATAATCACTGTAGCTTTTATTTGCCTAGCAACTGTCAGATACTTGTCAAAATAATTACTTAATTGTGTCAACACGAAATGGGTAAAAGTCATCGGTTTAGTACCTTTTCTAATGCAGAAATTACAAAAAAGATTTTAGAAACTACTTCGAAAAATACTCTAATAAGTAATCAGTCTATATGGAGACAATTTAAGACCTTCACCAAAGAAAGAAATTATATTCTGGATCAATCTACTATAACAGCTACTCTGGCATTGATTTTAAAAGATTGGGCTTATAACATGAAAAGAAAAGCCGGAAATGATTATAAAGAAGCAGTAATAAAGACAATGTGGAATAAAACGGCAAAATTAGTTCAAGAACTTTACTTTAATAAGTATAACAGGTCCTTTGATCCTTTCCATGATATAGAATTCAGAAATGCTCGGAATGCAAGAGATGCAAAAAGAAAAATTTTACAAAAACATCCTGAAAAGCACAAACAAAGTTCTGTGGCACTTTCTAATACAGAATTGTTGCAAATTTTTAACTATTGGGACGAAGATACACCTTGTCGATTGCAAAGAAAGCTTTTTCACGTTGCATCGTATGAACTAGCTTGGAGGGGAGGAGAAGGTACAAAATGTTTAGTTCATTATTTTAAAAAAGAAACCGACATAAAAAGATTAAATACTGGCCGCATTGAATACAATCCCATCTTTACAAAAACTGCACAGGGTGGAGCACAAAGGTGCGCTAATAGTAAATGGTTGACTCCAAACATAAATAACCCAGATATTTGCCCTGTTCGTCTTTTTGAAAAACTAATGAGTAAACGTGAAGAAAATATTAAAACCGAACGCTTGTTTCTTACTCCAAATCCGGCTTGGCAAAGTCATGGTTTTTGGTATAAAAACGTTAGTAGATATATAAGGGCACTTCTAGACCCGCCACACCCGCCACATTTACATAGGAAGCTATCCCCTCCACTTTTCCGCACGAAGACGACCGAGGCCAAGTCAGCCGATCTGCCGAGCGCGGCCGAACGTAGTAGTTCGGTCGTTCACCGATAGATGGCGCGTGAGCTCGCTCAGTACACGTAGTTCGGGAACTTCACCAATAGATGGCGCTACAAAATTTAAAATTACTAAAAATTTCAAATTTTCGCGTCAACCCCAGGTCCGCCAACCCCAGACGTACCAACCCCACGCGCTAAAACGGCATGTCGACCGACCGCCATATTTTAAACGACGCCATCTTCTTGAGCAGAATTATTTAATATATTAAATTGTACCGAGGAGCGCCATCTACCGACCAATTACCGACCTACATACTGAGGTTGGGAACCATGCTGAAATAATAGTTCGGAACTTCACCAATAGATGGCAGCCGGTTAATTTAATATGCGAATTTAAAATGATAATCATTTATGCAAATAATTGCATGTAAATTAAGAGTGGTTATTTAAAATTTTAGATGCATACAGACCCTGTATAAATTATACAGACCCTGTATAATCACAACAGACCCTGTATACAGACCCTGTATAAATTATACAGACCCTGTATTCAGACCCTGTATAATCACAACAGACCCTGTATACAGACCCTGTATAAATTATACAGACCCTGATGAAAAAAAAATCAACAGATCTCGTTGACAGCTACTATATATTGACTACCTTAGGTGCTACTCCTTCAGTATTGTTTATGATGAAGGTCGTTAATCATCCATCATTATCTCTCCCCTTAAATAATCTAGACGGTCTTTGCTCAAACGATGAGACAAAACAGCAACGGCATGGTGAGCTCCTACCAAACACTATAAGAGCTATTATTTGTGGCCCATCTGGGTGCGGAAAGACAAATCTTCTACTTAGTTTGTTATTTGAAGAAAACGGGCTACGCTTCGAGAATATTTACATCTTTTCCAAGACGTTATATCAATCAAAATATGAATTTTTAAATAACAATCAAGAAAATACCAGAAATTGAAATCTTTAACTACAGTAACAATAATGAAATTGTGGATCCTCAAGATGCTAAAAACAACTCTGTATTTATTTTCGACGACATAGCATGCGATAAGCAACATAAAATACGCTCATATTTCTGTATGGGGCGACATAAACTTGTTGATGCGTTCTACTTAACACAGACTTACACACCAATTCCTAAACATTTGGTGCGTGATAATGCGAACGTAATAGTTTTATTCCCACAAGATGTTCTGAATTTACGTCATATATATGATGAGCATGCATCCACGGATACGAATTTTGAAAAGTTTCGAAAAATTTGTTCAGAATGTTGGAAAGGAGGAAAACATAATGCATTAGTAATAATGAAAGATTTTGAAATTAAAGATGGGCGATACAGAATGGGGTTCGACCAGTATATATTAGGGGTATCATAGAAAATATCATCAGTATCAATAAACCATTGTGTAGAAGAGGGTGAACAATGATGATGAAGAAGAAGAACCAGCTGAGATATGGCAATCTCAAAAAACGATCACTACTTCAGCGAGATGGAAAACACATTAAGCGACGAATTAGTGAAATTGCTAATGTTGTAAGAAAAAAATATCTAGCATTGAGTTGGGGCGTGAACATGATGCAGAAACAATTGAACGTGTTGTAAAACCCATAACTAACTCTTTAAAAGACATTTCATCTAACACATTAAATTTAAAAAATAAATAAAGAAAAACATTAAAGCGATGAAGATATTAAACAAGAAAATATTAAACAAGAAGAATATGAAGAAGACGTTAAGACAGAAGATTCGAAGGCGGAAAAGGATGAAACAATGGACTTATCAACAATTCCAGCTGAAATTAGAGAATTGTATGAAACCGGTGTAAAAGGTCGATTAGATACGAGCTATGGAGTACAATACAATAACGCCACCGATACTTGGAGCTTAGGTTCTAAACCCATAGAATTTTCGGGGGATAAAATCATTATCGATAATCGAAATACTTTTAATGGAAGTAAAGGGTTATATGAATTAATATTTCTAAAGAAACCCATTGGCTATACTTCAAAAGATTTTAAAACGTATGGCGAAATCATAAATTTAACGAGTGTGCATAAACGTAAATTTGAGGAGGATGCTCAAAATAGAGGGAGTAGATCATTCAAATACATTAAAATAATAAAGCCCTTGCTTGAAAAAGTAACTAATCCGGATAGTCCTATAACAAAAATGAAAAAGAGTGGTGATGGACTTCAAATGGACTTCAATAATAAGAAGGTGGAGTATATATACTTTGACAACATCGACGAATTGGTAGATCGATTAAAGCTATTGATCGCTTCACAAGCTGCCGGAAATAATTCTCATACTAACGAAATTGCATCTATTATCGAAGAACTGAGAGAAGTTGAAGTAGTTTTCTAACATGGGTGTAGATAAATTTGGAAGATCACCTAGATCTACTACTAGTCGACAAGGTCAGCGAGCAACAATGTTCCCACTAACTAAAGATGGGGGTTATGATATTCAAAACCGTAGGTTGAGCAATATCGGGGCACCCATAAATGATCACGATAGCGTTCACAAACAATATACTGACGCCGGAATTCTAGAATCCATCAATTTTACAAAGAAGGAATTGAAGACGTTGATGCAAAAAACAATCCCAGATAAGTTGACGAACCTGGATATCGATATTCGAAGTTTTATTAATAATGAAATTACCACCATTAATGATAATATTACTACAACGCAATCTCACATTGATTCTTTTAAAAGTATCACTACCAACGACATCAAATCGAGCACATCTATAACCGACGAATTAGAAGAGAAACAGAAAGATATATGGAAAGAAGTGCGAAAACACCGTGAAAAAATAGTGTTACTTAATCGCAATAGTACGGAAGTAGATAAGGATTTACGATCGTTTGCCCAACTCACTAGAAGTGCGGTCGCAGATATAGAAAAACGCTTATCATTTCTCGAACACAAGTTAAAGTTCAGTGCAACCCCTACCATTACACCGCAAACTTCACAAAATGAGCAAATTTAGCAAAGCAAAGGAGACTGTTGTAAACGAATTACATAAGCCGGCTCGCAATAAATTTCCTAGACGAAGAACCATTCTACATGGTATAGATGATCTTTGGCAGGCAGATCTAATCGAGCTCATCAAATATTCCCCCTTCAATAGAGGATTTAAATATTGTAATAATTGTAATTGATTGTTTTTCAAAATTCGTATGGATGGAGCCGATTAAGAATAAGTCATCGAGTGAAGTGTCGCGTGCTATGGGACTAATATTGAAGAATTCGCAACAGCGTATTCCAAAGAATCTGCAAACCGATAACGGTACTGAATTCTATAACAGTCAGTTTAGTTCGCTAATGAAAAAGTATTCAATCAACCATTACTCCACATTTAGTATAATGAAGGCAGCCATAGTTGAACGCGCAATTAGAACCATTAAACAAAGCTTATTCAAATTATTTAGCCTATACGGAAATTACAAATGGCATCATCTACTACCAACCGTCACATCAAAGTATAATAATTCAAAACATAGAACCATAGGAAAAAAACCCGCAGACGTAAATTCAAAACAAGTGGAGGATGAACTACTCGGAACCGTTTACAGTCACATCAAAATTGCTGGTAAGGGTAAATTTAAAGTTGGCGATATCGTCCGCATAAGCAAGTTCAAACATGTTTTTACCAAAAGGTATTTACCGAACTGGACAACGGAATTGTTTATAATTACATCAGTTAGAATAACAAATCCGGTGACGTATATGTTGAATGATATGGAAGGTCGACCGATAAAGGGAGCATTCTACGAATCAGAATTGTTGAAAACGAACTTACCCGATGTGTATCTTGTGGAGAAAGTTTTAAGAAAAAGAGGGGGTAAAGTGTTTGTAAAATGGCTCGGTTTTGATAACACTCACAACAGTTGGATCCCAAAGTCAAACATAATGTAGTGGGGTAATCATTATAAATTCAGACAGCCGCCGTCTCATAGATCAGTTGAGTGAAAGATCATAACGATGAATAGTCCGTGCAACTACTGGTCGGCAATCGATAGGCTGTATACCGCATATGAAGAGGCTATAAAAAATGAAACGCGCTTCATCAACGAGTCGCATTATGATGTAGAAAATGCTAAAATAATAGCTGGATTAAGTGCTGCTCGAGGTTTTATCCCCATGATACGGATTACATCGTCTGCTGATACCTACAACAATCATATTCCCATAATTCATTCTGATTGGCCAATACTGGTTCGAACGTTGAGAGGCTTCTTGGAAAATGAAAACGACCTCCGATACAAGAATATTACAACCGGTGAGGGGGAATTAAAGTTTGAACCTGAACGACACTCATTAGGAGTCAGCGTTGTGCTAACCTTCAGAAATGTATCAATTCATCTTTGTGAAATAGACATATCCGATATTTTGTATCTCGATGACGTAATACAATGTAAGTTGGCAATGTTAAAAAAATAAACTTTGCATATTATTCTAATAAGTTAATGATAACTTTTGTTGGAAATAATGTACAAAATCCGTATTCTAAGATAAAAAAGTTCTGTATAAAAAATCCAAATGAATTTAATTATACTGTGTTAGATTATCTTACTCTTTCTAGCACACTCTAAAACCACGATATAATCAAATTTAGTCTTCAGTTTGCTATCGTCATTCAACCAACATGTATCATAAGTCTTCAATTGTATTATTAATATTAGTGTATTTGTTCATACGAATAGTTTGTATAGAACTTAGAATAAGACAGCATCAATCAGTCGCTCAGGACTCTAACGCATGCGATAACATTATTTCACATATTACGCGCGAAAAGACTTTGAATGATTTTACCGATGAGGAGTTAAGATTATTCCCCATCAAATATCTACGAACACATGTATCTGCACAACAACTGCAAAATGTATGGCATAAACTACCAAAGGCGTATCTGGAAGATGATGAGTTAAAATCGAAATTACCCTGCTACAAGCATTACAATACTCCAGGGCAGATGACGCACTACGATGGACCACCACCTTCACGAAAAGACTGTCAATTTAGTAAAATATTGAATATGTAGATACAAAGTGATGATTTATATAAATAAATGTATTAAATGAATTATGTTGTATTATTTATTTTTAGTGATGTAAGAAAGGAGCATCTAAAATATACTATAAAAGGGGGTTACTTTTGAAAATCTGATTAGTATCAATGAATACGTATAAGGGAGAGGGCCTCTTAAACAAAGTTATTAATAATCTCCCATTTGAACTACATTTACCGGGGTATCAGTTTTGCGGACCTGGGACTAAATTACAAAAGAGACTACAACGCGGTGACGGGGGAGTGAACAAACTGGACACAGCTTGTAAAAAGCACGATATCGCGTATTCCAAACATAAAACTTTAGAGGATCGACATCGGGCAGATAAAGAACTCGAGTATAGTGCTTGGGATAGAGTAAAATCATCAGACTCTAAATTTGGTGAAAAAGTATCCGCTTGGTTTGTTACTAACGGTATGAAGTTAAAACGAAAACTTGGTATGGGGATGTCAACATCTAAACATTCCAAAGTTGTAAAGAAGAAGGAGAGAAGAAGGGTGAAGAAGAACCAGAAACCAAAAGTTGCATTCCGCAAAGCAATTGTAGACAAAGTTGTCAAGACCATAAACAAATCTGATAATTTGAGAGACGCATCACGCTTAGCTATACAAAGTGCTCGTTTAGCTGTTAAAGATGCTGGGGGAAAGTCGAGAGTAAGAGTCCCCCGTATAATCCCAATTCCCAAGACTGGTGGCATCCTCCCTCTACTACCAGCAATTTTTGCCGGACTATCAGCTTTAGGAGGTTTGGGTGGTGGAGCAGCTGGTGTTTACAGAGCCATAAAGGGTGGACAAGAAGCTCGAGATAAGTTAAAGGAATCGGAACGTCATAATAAAACGATGGAAGCGATAGCTATTGGTAAAAAAGGATCTGGATTATTCTTGAAGAAGCATAAATCTGGCTTAGGGTTATACTTGAAGAAAAATTTTTAAAAGAGCTACCCAAGAGGCCCCTAACCAACATCGATTTAGTGAGATACGCTAAAATATCAAAAATCCCCAATTTTCGAGGAGTCTTTATGCGCGACACATTACCGAAAACACCTCACACCCCAAACGAGGCAGGCATTGTTAATTTGGATAGCGATAGTGGGGCGGGTACTCATTGGGTAGCATATCGGAAGACAGGACGTCGAGTCAACTACTTTGATAGTTTTGGAAACCTGCGACCACCAAAGGAGTTGATAAAATATTTCAAACATTGTAAAATAACATATAATTATGAAAATGTACAAAAGAGAAATACTTACAATTGCGGTCACTTGTGTTTAGAATTTCTAATAAAGTATAAATAGTAGTACGCACAACAGAATTGTTTAATTATGTCTCAAACGTTAACCCTAACAGGTACCAAGAGCACGCTCTCAATTGATTTCTACCCTCCAATAGAATTGGAACATAGATCACAGTATTCCCTAGCTCTACTTGCTCTGCATACGTACAATAGTATTCCCAATATTGAGGAGGGCGTAAACAATAAATTTTATTTCGGAGATCCAAAGTTAGATAAGCAAAAACAGCAACACGAAGACGTAATCGAGATTCCTACAGGATCATACGACCTCAGCGATATTACATCACACATTCAGGAGGAATTATCCGCGCGCGGACATATACCAGCGTCATCGGATAAATCTACATACGATAATTATCTATCGATCCGGGGAAATAATAATACTTTGAGGTGCGAAGTGAAAAGTGAACTACGAATCGACTTTACTAGTGAGAATTCCATTGGACGAGTGTTGGGATTTTCACCGAAAGTACTTATTCCGAAAACTAAATATCAATCCGACTTACCGGTGAATATCAGCAAGGTTGTTACGGTGCGTGTCGAGTGCAATATCATCCACAGTTCGTATTATAACGACAAAACATCGCATACGTTGTACGAGTTTGCTCCAACCGTAGATCCTGGCTATAGTATCGATATTGAACCAAGTAATTTACTATACCTACCCGTAATAAATCAGCATTCCATACCCAATATCACGATAAATTTACTCGATCAGAGTGAGGAATTGGTCAACTTTAGAGGTGAGAAGATTGTCATTAGATTGGAATTGAGAAAACTCAACTAACATGGGATTGGTTTTCAATGCCCAACTACCTGGAAGGTATATAAACAAGCAACATTTTCAAGCTGCATCAGTTAGTGTTCGACCGTTAGTAGTAGTACAACAACCATCGATTAATCGCTCTTCCACATTATCCGCAGAAAATATTCAGTTTTTACGTTCTCTAGGATATCATGTCAGAAAAACTATCGTTATTCGGAAACCCCGAATTTGATACTTCCATAGCGCGAGAAGTGATCCATACTTACCATCCCACAACTAAATCTTTGCAGCCGAATGATGAAATTGAGATCACAATCAATCAGAAAGATGTTCTGGTCTCGATGTATGAGAGCGCTCTGTACATTGAGGGAAATATTGAGCATTCAGCGGCGGGAAAGGGTACTGTTAGGATTACAAACAATCTGGGTGCGTTTCTCTTCGGAAGTATCAGCTATGAACTCAACGGTATTGAGATTGATAGAGTTGAAAATCCAGGAATTACGACGCTCCTAAAATCCTACTTGTGCTTAAGTGAAAATGAGTGTAAAGCTCTTCAAATTGCTGGACTCACATACCCGCTTGATAAAAACATTTATACGCTGCACGCGGATAACAAATTCTCTCTTCGAATCCCTCTAAGTTTTCTGCTGGGCGTTTTTCATGATTATAGACGTGTTATTTGCGGACGTCATAAGCTGCGTTTAGTACGTGCCAAATCTGATAATGATTGCTATCAAATTGTTCTCCCAGAAGCCGATAAGGATGCAACCGATTTGAAAACTTTGAAAATAAATCTCACCAGCGTTCAATTAAAAGCAAAACATATAATCCCCTCAGACATCGTAAAATTAAAAATTTATGAGGAACTTAAGCGTGACAAAGCCATACTAATACCCTTCCATAAGTGGGAACTGCATGAGCTACCGAGTCTTAGGAATACCAACAACGATATCTGGGCAGTGAAGACAACCGTCGCCCTCGAGAGACCGCGATTCGTGATTGTCGCATTCCAAACAAATAGGAGAGATAACATTAAAAGTGACCCATCATACTTTGATCATCTGAACATCACGGATCTGCGGGTGTATTTAAATTCCGACTGCTATCCGTATGTGGCAATGCGTCTGAACTTTGATGAAAAGAGATACACCGAAGCATTCCAGATGTACTTAAACTTTCAGACTAGTTTCTTGGGTCGTAGTCACCCCGAACCTCTACTAAATTATAATGATTTTAACGAAAGAGCCGTATTCGTGCTGGACACATCTAAACATAATTCAGAAGTTGTGCTCCCATCAACCTGCGACATCAAACTTGAATTTCAGAGTTCCAAGCAATTTCCCGATAATACTAAAGCTTATTGTATTATCGTTCACGACAGCATTGTTGAATACATTCCTGTGCATGAGCTCACCCGTCAAATTCGATAGTGGGGAGATTTTGCTGATGGGGAATTTTGCTCAGATTAATTCCTACTCCCATCAACGATGTCAGCTAAAGCAGTATCTAAGAGATTAAGTGCTCTTAAACGGAAGCAGCAAGTGTTACGCGACCAATTAAAGTTATTCGTGTCAGAACTGGAGGATTTAAATAGAACTATTGCAATGTACAGTTTTGTGAAGAAGTTTGAAACAATCAACATTACGTCATAGGTGGGGATAAAAAGTAGTATATATTAGTGGGTTATAATAAAAATTCATTTAGTTTCCAGTTTACCGCCGAATAAAACATTCAAAATGAAAATTGTTGTGGTCGACATCCAAGGTTTCCAACTAAGGTCTGGTGATTTTATAGTAAAAGAATTGTGCATTTACGATGGTCGATACCCAGTTAACCATTTATTCATACCATCCACCAAATATGAAGAGCTGAGCGAGCTGGAAAAGAAAACTATTCGCCATCTCTCAACACATCATCATGGTCTCGACTACTGCGGAGGCTTCATCGAGCTGAGCAAACTATCCAACGTCTTGGAATTACATCTCCATGATGTGGATCGCATCTATGTAAAAGGTGCTGAAAAATATCGAGTACTATTGGAGCATTTAGCCAATATGAAGTTTCAACCACACATTATCAATTTGGAAGGGATTGAATCCTGGTGCCCACCGCCACCCCTCATGGAGAAGTTTACACCATGCAAGTTTCATACAAAAAATAATATTAGCGCAGTTTGTGCTATGAATAATTGTAAACTACTGTATAATTATATAATGTCAACTTTACCATTATAACGAAATAAATGCGTTAAACGAATTTCTTATGTTTTATTTCATAGATTAAGCAGTGATAATATAAGAGTGAACGGTAAGTATATTAAAACACTGATGGTGACGTCATCATTTGTATGCGTGTTCAAACATGTTCAAAGTCTAATATTTAATGATTATAATATACTGATGAAATTGATCACGTGAACAAACGCTATATAATCGAGTAAACTCGGAAAAGAATTCAGTCTGTGTGCTAGCAACCGTCTAAATCAATAACTTCAAGATGTCTACACCACCTAGAACACCAACACCTGAGCCATCAACCGACAAACCGACATTAATCTACGAATGTGAATTTTGCAAACGGAGTTTTAAGAGGAAGTGGACTCTCAAACGCCATGTTCGATCAGTTCATACAGCTTAAGAAGTCTACAAGAACGTCGCCACCACCGCTATGTGAGCTTAAGAAGTCTACAACAACATCATCGCCACCGCTATGTCAAATAACGGCGGAAGAGTTATGTGATTTATATAAACTGGATGCGAATTTTGTAATGACACTTTTAAGAGATAATGGATTATAAAAAGCCATGGTCGATCAGTGATCAACATATAAATATTGTCAACTTTACCATTATGAAAAATAAATGTATTAAACTACACCATTTGGTTTATATGATATAATATTGCATTTTTTTAAATGAATAGATACGTTAAATGCATTTCTTGTGTTTTATTTCATAGGTTAAGAAGTGATATTATTATTAAAAGAGTAAAGTCAATACGGTGAGTATATTAGAATTTCTCATTTGCTAATTAGCAGTGTTGTCATACTTACCTTTTTTTCTTTTTGATCACTATAAATACTAAGCGGTAATAAAAAGCATACGGGTTTCAATTAAGTAATTTTTTTTATTAACAATATTTCATTTTGCATACAATTCATTTATAAATCTATAAAAGTTATCATTTGGGCGTTGGTAGGCATTCCAACGTTTTTCTCCCCCTTGTATACCATAGCCATCGAAGATAGACTCCGTAGCTCGTCTTCGGTGGTGATGGCTTCGGCTAATCTCTTCGGCAGGAATGCTATGAAGTTTTCAAATTCCACAAGAATTGATGGCCAAGTGCACTTTGTGATTCTTTTCGCTGATTTAATTGGATACGGTGTATCAATTTCCAACTCTGATATCTTCTTCTTTGGCTTAACCTCACAAAGACCCAACTCGGATAGTCTGGAAGACATCTTGTTTGCTGTTGTTGTAGTTGTTGGTGGTATCTAGTTGTGGAACTGGTCTTTTTTACTACATAATGCTCCTATTTATTTGAAAGAATGGTATAGAGAGGGAAATGTTTGAGCCAATGATAGCAAAAGAAAAAATATGATTACACTGCAAACTTCGTATTAGGTATTTAAAAACGCAGCAATACTAGAAAAAATATGCTTATCTAGAAACCACATTTGTTGCTCTAACAGGAAGCCAACTCATCAATTCTTTGAAATTAGCAAAGAGAATTGCTGCGAACGCATCAGCAAGTTTATGTCGCCCCATGCAGAAATTTGATCGTATTTTATGCTGCCTATCGCATGCTATGTCATCGAAAATAAATACTGTAACCCCGACTAGTAATAGCATATACAATAATAAAATGGTGTGTGATATAAGAATTCCTAGAACGATGATGAGCGGTTTTTTTTTCGATTTCACATATACAATATGTAGTCGGAACATCTAGATAAACATAAAAGATATAGCAAAAAATCGAGCATTAGAAATAACGTTTATGAACTTAAGAAATAAATCATGCGATTGACCCATCTATTATACAATTCTCCATCCACAAAATTAAAATCGTGAGAACTGGTGGGAGAATAATTCACCTATTATTTATCACCAATTGAGTAATGCCCCCAAGCTAACGTTGTAACACCATCATTATTAATATGACGTTTTACATCGTAGGGTGAAAGGGCTAATTTACTCTGCAAATTAGTGAAAATAGTATGCTTGTCAGATCTAAATAATAGTTGTTTTACGCGTAATTGACTTTTATTGAATAAACAGTTAGTATAATCGTCAAATGTGATTTTCGTTTTTACCACAGACTTCTTTACCCCTTTTGCTTTTTTGGTGACGTTACCCCCAACACCACCAACCCGATTTGCATACATCTTAGCACGGAACCCAATAAATTCCTCCATTATTCTCCCACGATTCTCATCTTTCATCAAACCTAAAACTGCCTTATTCTGTAGCGGAATACTGAACGGATTTTCTATCGCGTAGTTGGATGTATCGAACCGTTCCAAGTTTTCGCGCACGTCCGCATAAATATCCTCGGTTTGGATGGCAACAGTGAAGCTGTCCGTGTCCATGTAACATAAACTAATCATATCCCCGTATTTGGGTTTCAGGAAATCGTAATAGAATTGATACATTAGCAATTTCGAGAGTTCTAAAACTGCGAACCCGACATAGATGGGTTTGTTATAAAAAACATTAAGTCGCCCCATATGAATTGCTGAAAAATTCTCGGTAAAAACCTTTATACTCTTAAAATTTAACTTCGCGATCAAACTACCCGCACCCAACTTAGAACGCCGGCTAGTTTCAATATCATCCCAACTTGTTACCAACTTCACGTCAACACGCTTGTCGATGTTCTCCATTGTCTTGCCAAAACAAGCATTATTTAAAAGTTTGTAGAAGTCACGAAGTCAACGAATTCGTTGACAGCCTGTTGACGTAAACTCGTATTCCAGTCGATATACATTTTTAACCAAGCTGATTGCTTAAATGTTAGAACCCGATTAATTTTCTTAATAACAAGACCATGAGCGATGGCGTGTTTTAAATTCCGATAGTGAATTACATAAGTTTTTGATTCATTAAATTTGGAATAAGTCGTTTATCAGTTTTTGAACAAGGTGGGACGATATTTTCCGCTAGAAACGGTAAATCATTGTGCAAGTCGTGGAGGTGTTGTGGATATTCGACATCAACATCTAGGATGTATCCATCACTAGATGTATCCGAAATATTGTTGAAGTCGCAATTTCCAATCTCCTCCTGACTCATCCAACGAAATCCACCATAAGGCAAGTATTGCGACATTGCCCAACCGTACAAGTTGTTAGCATCCCAATACATTAAGTATTTAGATGGACGATTGGGATCAAATGTAGGCATATACTTGTTATTCGCAGCTGCGTGTCTAAGTGAGCATTGCGATATTCCGCCCCTTATCCCTTTCTGCATAAAATGAACCATATCTATGTCGGTTAGCAGTTCTAAATTAACTCTAGTATATTTCAACATCGCGTCCCAACTCAACCCGGGCGCTGTATAGTAGTGTGCCGGATCGAGGTGATACGTTTTGTGACATACTTTTCTAAATTTTTCGAAAACATCTGTCAAAAGTAGCACATCAGTCGTTAAATATAGATCTGAGTAATCTTTCAGATTTTTACACCCAAAAGTCTGCCAAACATTCTGAGCATGGGTGTACTGCTCATCCGTAATGTCCTCGTTAGACATTTTATTAAAAAATGCCTCTTTAGGGGGTAGTGAGGTATCTTCTAACTTGTCTAACGAGGTCATATACTCATAGGGGAAAATGCCCTTTTTCCTTAGTAATTTAAATTTATTCTGTGCGGGTGCATATTGTAGCACATTCACTAGATCCGCATCTGAGAGATTACTCGCTAACGCATCAAGAGACGATGCCATGAATCTAAAGGAATCCAAAAACCGTAATTTTAAATATTTGTTTTTGATTTCCCCTTTATCATCTAGCACCGTATCCACATGAATTTGCTTGCCGAAACTGATGTAATGCTCTTTGTTATTCGGTATAACATCGACGCCTTCATCGCAATCAACTTCGGCTAACTCTTTAACGAACAGATGGCTGTCATATCCGCTGAAATTGTGTAAAAATACGGGTATATGATTTGGAATTTTGTAGTTTAAGTTACAAATGGGGTGGGCAGCACCCCTAAAACGGGAGGAGGCGTGACAATGATCGCGAACTTTATCACCAGAGCCAACAAATGGTCTATTGCAAATAAAGCATTGCTCTGCCGCATCATACCTAGCTTGCTCCTCTGATGTTAGAGGATCCATCGGTTTAATAACTTTATAGTGACTGTTATAAATTGACTTTACATCAGCAATTAATTTTGAGATAAAAACTTTTGCGCAATCCTCCCCCGTATAAATCTCAAATTTATTATTCGCGTCATCAAAGGAGCAAACTATTTTATAGGCGAAGCTGTATGGAACATGTTTCGCGACCGCTTGCGTAAATGAAACGCTCGGATCAGGTTCACAATGTTCCACAGGCTGTAATATCGATTCGAAATCCGCGTAAATCGCGAACGGTAGAATTTGCGAATTATTATAATTGTTAAATTGTAAAATATTGCCCGGTAATTGTTGACCCAAAAAATTTGGTTTAAAATTTAATTTTGTGGATGGTAAAATAGTGCGAATTTTATTGCAGTCGTTTTCCTGGTGTTTAGCTAATTTATGCTCAGTTGCAAAATTTGTTAAGCAGCCATCGCAAAAATGTGCGCCTCCGCCATGTTTATTAATTTGTTTAGAAAGTAATTTTGAAAAATCTTTAATTAATACGAAATGACACCATACTCAAAAATGTATAATAAATTAACATGTTTTTTGCGTCTATTTTCTGTATAATAAATGGGTCCATCCACACAATAATGGTTCTTACCATTTTCTGTTAGTTCATAAACGTTAATGCTTAGGTTATTTAGTTCCTCAATTTTTGCTAAATCTGTTAATTTAACTGGAAATTCCAACTTACCCATATTTACCACCTCAGAGTAATGAGGGTAACTAGTTGTTCTGGCGGCGTGTGAATCAGCCGGACGAAGTGCTGCTGTTAAAGCCCAAGCCAAGCATGCATTATCATCGTACTTGATATCGATGCATGCTTTTCTTTTCGCTATTTTCTTGGGGAGATCGGTGTAGGATGAGCCCTGAAGTGGTCTATATTGGTTAATGTTTAGCTCCATATGTGAAATCGAAAAAAAACTCCAACCTGATTCTCGCTCTTGGAACTGCTCGCTCTGCTTCTTTATATCGCCTGCCATTTCATCATAGATGTTGTCAAAATTACTGGACGGGGTTACCGCCCGAAATTTGGTATTGAAACTTTTTAGTGAGGCTATAACTTCTTCTTTCTCCTCACCATCACTAGCAACCATTTTCTTAATAAATACTGCAAAAAGTTCAATTTGCACTTTTACCTAGGTTGCGTCTGCTAGGTGGTTCCATACAAGATCCTTGGCGATGCTCTTATTTCTTTCCAGATATTCGGCGATGTCATCATTCGGTAGAACTCCTCCGATTTCATAGCTGGCTACCCTATTCTGGAAACAGGTAGCCAGCTGTTGCACTCCATTTGAAAGTTGCTGCCGATGTGTTTTCAAATGAGCGTTAAGGGCCATGGCTGAGGTGAACCTCATTCCGCAATGGTCGCAGAGTGATGCTGATGGTGATTGCTTCTTGTTGCCTCTTCTAGGTGGCGAAGGTGTCCTCGCCCTCTTCATCCCTGCTCCGGATGGCTCATCACGACTACCGCGGAGGAAGAAGGTGCAGGGTTCGCTCCATGAATCTTATTCATGTGTCTTCGCAGAGCATCTTGGCGTGCGAACTCGCGCATACATAGCGCACATTGTTTGGTAATGCGCGAATGTACACTTTTCTTATGCCTTGATAGGATATCGGCGCGGGCGAAAGACCTTTCACAAATCTCGCAGGTGAACATTTTGAGAGAAGCACTGGAATAGCGTAAGTAACGTGTGGTGTAGTCGATTGTTGGCAAAAGACTGACTATCTACGCCTACGGTATCCAGATAGTTCGTGTCCGTTATTCGATACGCACGCACTGTTCACGTTATTGTACCATGCAGCTATTTTCGTTCGAGAAAAGGCTGACCGCGCGAATATTTGCATTTTCGGACGCGCTCTGTGCTGGGTACGACAACGTATTTAGTAAATTTCAAGAGTTATTTTATCATAATCTACTTGTATTACTCTAAAATTCTGTAAGAAGTATAATTTTAACACTAAAAATTCGTTTATTTTAACGCTTGGAACAAATTAAAAATTAAAATTCAATACTGGTGACGCCAGCTAAATTAAAATTAAAATTCAATACTGGTGACGCCAGCTATTGGCGAAGTGTCGAACTATTATTAATTCGTTGTTGGGAGCAGGGATCTATTCCGCGCCGGTATGTAGTTCGGTAATTGGTCGGTAGAGCGCTCGGCACTTCGCCAATAGATGGCGCCGCCGGTACCTCTAAAATAATTTTGTCCTCAGATTTGATTTTGCTCTCTAAAATTATTTTGACATCTGAACTGAGTTTGTCCTCTAAAATAATTATTTCTATAGTTTTTATTAATAATAATAATAATAATCAGTTTATTGTTCAAACAGTAACACAATTAAGACAATTCAATTAAGTATGTGTATTGTTAATATTTATTTCTGTTTCTGCGGACACAGCATTTACTTGCGGATCACGACCTCTGCTAAACTCGCGCTGAGGTTGCAAATAATTGTTCGCTGGCGTATTACCATTTCCGTAATTTTGGTTCTGTCTTTGATAGTTATTTGTGAAAGAATATTGTGTGTTACCTCGATTATTTTGATTTGAATTAAATTTCCTGCTGTTGTTAAAACCATTACCAGAAGAATATGGATAATTCTTCTTTTAATCTGATGCGAAAATTTGAATTTGATCGGTTTACGCTTGGAAATAAAAATGGTAGTGCGTTCTCTCTCTAACAGCGAGTCATACACTCCAGGTTCCGGCGTTCGGCCACGCTCGGTAGATCGGCTGACTGGAGCTCAGTCGTCTTCGCGCGGAGAAGTGATTAAATTAACCGCCATCTATTGGTGAATTGCCGAACTATTATTTCAGCATGGTTCCCAACCTCAGTATGTAGTTCGGTAATTGGTCGGTAGATGGCGCTCCTCGGTACAATTTAATATATTAAATAATTCTGCTCAAGAAGATGGCGTCGTTTAAAATATGGCGGTCGGTCGACATGCCGTTTTAGCGCGTGGGGTTGGTACGTCTGGGGTTGGCGGACCTGGGGTTGATGCGAAAATTTGAAATTTTTAGTAAATTTAAATTTTGTAGCGCCATCTATTGGTGAAGTTCCCGAACTACGTGTACTGAGCGAGCTCACGCGCCATCTATCGGTGAACGACCGAACTACTGCGTTCGGCCGCGCTCGGCAGATCGGCTGACTTGGCCTCGGTCGTCTTCGTGCGGAAAAGTGGAGGGGATAGCTTCCTATGTAAATGTGGCGGGTGTGGCGGGTCTAGAAGTGCCCTTATATATCTACTAACGTTCCTGTGGGAATAAATTCCATTTCAAAATGGATGAAAGAATCCGCAGAAAAAGTAGGTCTAGACACAGTTACTAAAAAAATAACTAACCATTCCGCCAGATCAAGTGCAGTAAGTAACCTTTCAAAAGCTGGTGTAGGAGAACAAGAACTAATCAAGGTCACTGGTCATAATTCTGCAAGTTCGATTAAACCATACCTACAATTGAACCAAGAACATCATTTAAATATAATAAATAATCTTAGAGAAAATACGCAGGAGGAAACACTTAATATAACAAGCAATTCCAAATCCTCAATAAATAATAAGTCTCGAAATATTTTTAATAATTGCGTTTTTCATTGTACTAATTTAAGTTGTTAATTCTTTTAATATATTCACAATGTGTCAACGATATTTTCATATATTGTAAGTAATAATTAATTAAATTAAATTGTTCAATAATTTTATGATAGTTTTATTGATCTTTTTTATTGTAAAAATTTGTGAATCAAAAAATAATCTAGTCAAATATAACTCGAGAGTTCCATAAATTAGAAAATAATTTGACAGATTTTGTTCAAACTTGTTGCCATTTGGCAATAGTCACGAGAGCCCGCAGGGCTCGAGTGGCAACAAGTTTTCAAACAATCTGTCAAATTATTTTCAATTTATTCTCACTCTCTTGTTATATTATTACTGAAAATAATAGCGAAATTATTAGCTATATTTATTTATTGCAGATACGTATGTAATTTTAGGTTACGAATATGTCAGATGTTCTGATCTGAGAAAATCGCGCTAGTACGCACGCACATGTTTAGAATTGTAGGGAAATTGATTACTATTCTTAAATGTGTCAAATGTCAATAATTCTCACCAAAACTATACTGATAATTTTCGCTATTATTTTCGTTAGAATTTTCGGCCGTGAAAAATCACTAATTAGACCGAGAATTCTAACGAAAATAATAGCGAAATTATTAGCTATATTTATCTATTGAAGATAAGTACATAATTTTAGGATACGAAGATGTCAGATGTTATGAACCTATAAAAATCCCGCTAATACGCGCGCACATGACTAGAATTGTAGCGAAATTAACTGCTTTTGTCATGTGTCAAATGTCAATAATTCTCACCAAAACTATAGTGATAATTTTCGCTATTATTTTCGTTAGAATGCTCGGTAGTGTAAAACGGCTCTAAGAGCTGTTTTACACGACCGACAATTATAACGAAAATACTAGCCAAAATTATCGCTATAATTTTGGTGAGAAATATTGGCAAATTAATTTCGAACGATAGTTAAAAGTTGTTTGACACACGGAAATTGATTTCGCTATTAATGTAGTCATGCGCATGCGTACTATAGCAGATTTTCTGATATACGCGGCTATAGCCAAAAGTTGGATAAAATAAACATAACCTATACAATCGTTAGTTGTATTTTTAACAAGGGAAGGGAAGAAAAGTATGATAGATTCTTTGGCAGCTCTCTGCTTCAACGACTGAAATTTATTTTGTAACTCCTGCTGCGCACTTCTGAATCGCATCCAATGCCGTTTTTCTGCGATTTTTATAGTTTACGGACTGCGATTAGTATAGATTAGGCCACTTCCTGTATTCCTCAATTAAAACCAACACTTCGGCACGGGTCCACGACGTCATAACGCAGCTGTAATAAATCCTCACAGAACAACGATTCTTTCTCGGCAATACATGCACAATACCAGATTCCGCGTGGTTTGTTATCACTCTTTGGAGGTTAACTGCACGGGCAGACCAATATGATCGTAAATTGTACGAGGTGCGCATTATATCGCGCATAATCTCGCGGTGAATAGACCAACTCTGGTATTTTTCTCGCAAAAAGTTTCGCTATTATTTTTGTTATAAAATATTGGTTTTACACGTCCGATTTTCATCGACAAAACTTTTGGTTATTATTTTTGCTATTATTTTCGTTATAATTCTCGGTAGTGTAAAACAGCTCTAAGAGTAATTTTTCACGACCGAAAATTCTAACGAAAATAATAGCGAAAATTATCAGTTTAGTTTTGGTGAGAATTATTGACATTTGACACATTTGACAATAGTAATCAATTTTGCTACAATTCTAGTCATGTGCGTGCGTACTAGCGCGATTTTCTCAGATCAGAACATCTGACATATTCGTAACCCAAAATCACATACGTATCTGCAATAGATAAATATAGCTAATAATTTCGCTATTATTTTCGTAAGAATTGTGTAAAACGGCTCGTCTACCTCCGATTTTATTGTCTACATTTTTGGCTATTAATTTCGCTATTATTTGCGTTAGTATTCTCGGTCGTGTAAAACGGCTCTCAATAAAACTTGGCGTGTCTGATGATTCTTTCAATAACAGCTTCTACTTATTCCAATCAATTTAGACCATGGTTTTTGCGTCAATGCACTTACTTAGACAAAGCGCAAATAACCCTACGTAAAATAAATAAATAACAAAATAATCAAGAAATAAAATAATAAAACTAGTTGGGTAGTTTTGACTTACATAGCGACAAAATATATAAATAGGGTAATTAGTTATTGCACGGTAACCATCTTACACCTAGAACTTAGTTATCCGAGAAAACATTTTAATAACCTTAGAATAGCTCTCATAAAACCATAAAACCTAAAACTTAGGTATTGTTAGAAACTATAACCAAGTCCTATGTATATTGCCGTGTAATACTAAATCATCCACTGTAATATATATTATACATATTAGTGGTAAATACTTACACATTTTTATACTCCCACATTTACTGTGGTAGGGTCTATTGAGTTTGACCAGAGTTGGGCATTTACTAAGCGAGCTATTGAGTGACGGGTGATGATTAATAGTATATTATTATACAAGTTATATAAGACGTCAAATTGGCGCAAATGGAACAAGTGCGCCAATACGTCTTATAAAACGAGTGTAATAAACGATTTTTTCTACTTTGCGTCATTAATTTTATATAAATGTAGGAATTATGGTTACTGTATTTCGAACCTAGGGTATTTTTCGGGTACCTGTTGTAGTACTGTTATTACTGTAGTAAACTGCAGTAAACTGTCAACTTCGTAAAGCTGGAATAAAATTATGACAAAATCTAATTGTGAATAAATTTAGTCTACTTTAGCTTACAAGTTTTAATAAATAATCAGCTAGGTCGCAACTATGATCATAATGGAGCTTGGGGCAACACTTTTAGCCCTACTGTGACAAAAAAACATGAAACATAACCTAAAAATTTAACTTTAAAATTGTGGTTTCATAAATTATAATAATCAGAATAGACGTGTTTAGCGGTAACTGATTAGTTACTTCAAAAAATAAGAACTTACTAAAGAATTGTTATAACGGTTAACGTTTAATAGCGGTTTCTACCTAGTACCACTGGCTGATACAAGTTTACACGCACATACAATTGAAACCAAGTTCTAATTTCGGTGTAATAATTTATTAGAATAAGTCATACTTAGTAAAATTACATGTTATAAAGGTAATACGTTGCACACAATCAGAACTAAGACGTTGTGCAACCAAAATATGCAATAAAACAATAATTAATTTTTTAATATGTTAAGGGTACATTCTGGTGTAACATATTCAAAAATTAATTGTTTTTTATTGCTTATTTTGGTTGCACAATATTTAAAGAATACAATAAGTGTTAGTAAGAGGATCACTATAGAATCGGATATAATTCGAAACAGTTATTTAAATTTATTTAGTTTCATTTAGCACATAAGTTCAATTCAGTTTAGTCAAAATAAAAATATAAACCGTTCGTTAAGGTAAGTATTTATTCTCCATAAAAATGCGCATTTATTATAAACGAAAGCGGGATAAATTAAAACAAAGTATACCCACATGACATTTACCTTAAAGTGGGTATACTTTGATAAAATTGTTAAATTATATTTTCATTGTTATAATTTTAAAACAATGTTAAGCAGTCGCTACCGGCAGTCAAAGTTATGTAAATATAACTACAACTAATCTGAATATCTAAATTACCTACTAACTTAATAAGCAAATCAATTACCTTTTTTGTGTAAATATCAGAACACCAGAAGGATTTAATTTTAATTAATTTGCATTAATGTCGCAACATACGTAAAAACTGGTCGCTGCCCTAGAATCTTAATAGACACCGTTGTCATGGATTTCTACAATCGGAATGGTCCAATAATTTATACCTAACATTTATACCTAACATTTACTAGATTGCTTATTGTGGAGTTGTTAACTAAAATTTCTCGCATCACCTTTTTAATATTTCTGCTTGAGACTTGATTCAATAGGATTTGTGGTGAACAAAGGAAAGGGTATGTGGAATTTATAGAATTGATTGATGTAATATCACCGCAAATAATTTATTTAATTTTATTTCATTAAATGATATTTGCTGACACTAGAATAGTTGACAAAGAGCAGACTATGCCATTCAAAATAATTAACAAACGATAAAAACATGCGGGATATAATTGTGAAATACAATAAATGCAGCCACGGCCAGGATTTGAACCAAAACCAACTGCGTCCGAGGGCAGTAATAAATACGAAAATACTCATATAAGAATTATTTCTTGCGCTGTCACCTCCACAACATTACCTGCGTTTTTCGGATGTCACAGCGTGTATTGTACGATACAAAACACGGAGTCATATATGCGGAGGTGACTTCGTAGCGGCCGTATCTTGTATGGGCGACACTAGCGCTGTCTTGCGCTGTCACCTCCACAACATTACCAGCGTTTTTCGGATGTCACAGCGTGTATTGTACGATACAAAACAAGGAGTCATATATGACTTCGTAGCGGCCGTATCTTGTATGGGCGACACTAGTGCTTTATAATTTTAAAACAATATTAAGCAGTCTCTACCGGCATTCAAAGTTATGTAAAAATAACTACAACTAATCTGAATACCTAAATTACCTACTAATTTAATAACCAAATCAATTAACTTTTTTTGTGTAAATATCAGAACACCAGAAGAATTTAATTTTAATTAATTTGCATTAATAGCGCAACATATGTAAAAATTGGTGGATGCCCTAGAATCATAATAGACACCGTTGTCCATAATATTACAAGGTACGCACTTTCCCTTCATTAGATTGAATATGCGTAGTATTAAAATGTGAAAACTTATCTTATAAAATAAATATGGCTGATATAAATGGATTTCTACCATCGGAAAGGTCCAACAATTTATACCCAACATTTACTTGACTCGATTACTTATTGTGGAGTTGTTAACTAAAATTTTCCGCATCACCTTTTTAATATTTCTACTTGAGTACTTGATTCAATGGGATTTGTGGTGAACAAAGGAAAAGGTATGTGGAATTTATAGAATTTATTGATGTAATAGCACTGCAAAAAATTTATTTACTTTTATTGCATTAAATAATATTTGCAATGTAAGCAGCCTACGCCATTCAAAATAATTAACAAACAATAAAAATATGCGGGATGTAACTTTGAAATAAAAAAATGCAGCCACGACCTGGATTTGAACCAAAAACCTTTGTATCTCGCGTAAAATTCACAACCCAACTGCGTCCGACGCCAGAAATAAATACGAAGATACTTATATAACATATGTTTCTTGCGCTGTCACCTCCACAACGTTGCCAGCGTTTGTCGGATGTCACAGCGTGTATTGTATGATACAAAACACGGAGTCATATATGCGGAGGTGACTTCGTAGCGGCCGTATCTTGTATGGGCGACACTAGCGCTCGCGATCTACGCTTGAACTAACATGACTTGTTCGTACATATATAATGGACGTTATCGGCTCCGACGAAATTTCTGGATTTGAGCGCCCTGAGCCACCTAGACCACATTTCCGTTAAAAACAAGGCGATACGTTGTCACCTCCGATTTTGGAGCCATCAACGTTATATATGAGGTGACAACGTACACTCTGTCATACGCGTTGGAGCCCTCAACGTACCAACCATACATATATATATATATATATATATATATATATATATATATATACATTAATGTAATATATTTGTTAATAGATTTGATATTATTTTGTTAATAGATGTGCTTATTGGGCATTTTCATTTTAGCTAAAATGTTGACCTATCGGTGTTGTGGGGAAGACTTTAGCTTCCAGATAGTAATTAATAATTAGAATGACTTCATACTTCTCTAACAAAGCCTTAGAGAAAGAACTCAGTATTTTAAGCCTCCATAAGAGTTTGATTATTATTAAACTTTAGTCGGGTGTCGATCCAATAAAACTCCACTACAACTTACTTTCAATCTTTGCTATATTTCGAATCGTATTTGATTCTTCTTCAAGCAATCTATAAAATACACAGTCCCGAATTAACAACAATTTGCCATGAAAAATAGAAAAAAATGGTCTTAAATATAAACATACACTTACAATTATGTAAATTTGGTAGACTGGCATCAGAGGCATCTTTGCATTCATCTGGATGGAATTGTACATTACATTTTAAAACAACAAAACACACACTTTAAAAACCGAACAGAACAAAACCACCGTTGCGGACATTGAGAGGTTACGTTGTATCAAGTGTGCGGCATGCTGAACACGACGGAAACCTTTCAAACTCAATGTCAACCATGCGCTGAGTGAGCCACCATCCAACTGGGAACCTCAGAAAACCAAATCACCTCCAGTATCATCAGTACTATTACCATTCACAAAATCCAAACTCATTAAGTAAGAATATATATTACTCAATCCCTCCAGGTCAGTTTTAAAATTTATACAGTTCTCTGTTGAATTTATGTGGTACATCTCAAGGAATAAACGGTTATTATAATGAGTCTCAGTGTCCAAAATTTTTATGTTCTCAAAGTCAAACGAGTGATCCTTATTAAGACTGTGTGAAGCTAGGGCACATCTAGTTTTACCTGTTCGACAATCACTCTTATGTAAGCTAACTCTGACTTTTAGCCAATTTTTAGTAATGCCCACATATTTCCCTTCACAATCCCGACAACAAATCTCATAAATCACGTTTGATTTGTACCACACCGAATCTTGGTCCTTAATACGAGAAAAAAACCTTCCAACCTTATTGGGATAATGCTGAGCGATCTTTATATTTTCGGGTAGTGAGCGCGTCAATACATGCTTAAGAGTGTGTGTCAATCCCGGCACCATGGTAATTTTCTTATACTTGATTATTGGGCTAGGTACGTCAAATATGCTGGCAACAGGTTCTCTGGTGTACGTAGAAAACAGAATCTTATTTAGCAACTTATTGGGGAAACCATTACTCAAAAAAATTCCCTTAAGTTTATTAAGTGCTGCTTTTTGAAACGTGCTATCACAAATCTTTAAGATTCTGTTCTTCATTGCGTACACTGTATTGACTTTGTGATCAAAAGTATGACCACTATAAAAGCTTATATAACGACCCGAATACGTAGGCTTGTTATACCAATTAACTTGAACACCTCCATGACATCCTCTAACAATTTCACAGTCCAAAAAAGGTAAGCAATTATTTTCCTCAACTTCCACAGTAAATTTTATGTGTGGATTAAAGCTATTAAAAGTAGCCAAAATGTATTCTACCTCCCCCTGTGGAACACAAGTGACTATATCGTCCACAATCGTAGTGGAGTTTTATTGGATCGACACCCGACTAAAGTTTATTAATATTATTATTATATATATATATATATATATATATATATATATATATATATATATATATACGCTGGTGAAGCCAAGTAATAAACGCTACCGTAAGATTAATTAAAATTGGTGAGTTTAAATCAACATGTGGGTTAAGGTTAGGTTTGTAAGAGAAGCCCTAACAGGGGCCCCCTTCAGTTTAGAGTTGACTTGATTCAAGTATAATAAATATTTAGAAGGGGTCTCCGCCCCATTACAAGACCACTATGCCAACTTGACATGCGTATAAGCTATAAGATGCAGAAAATAATTAATATGTAACTCCATGCATGTAATTCTCAAATACACCAATAGTTGATGAACTGATTCGTATAATAACTTTAACGATGAATAGAATAGCAAACCGTGCAGGAAATCATACTATAATGAATTAGGTTATGAATGTGTGGGTTATGTTTACCACGATATTTACAGTTCATCTCATCGACTTCTTCTTTGATGAAGTATTTGCTGATTCGTAAACTTTAACGATGAATTGAATAGCAAACCGTGCAGGAAATCGTACTATAATTAGTTAGGTTATGTATTTGTAGGTTATGTTTACCACAATATTTACATATTTTGCCATCGACTTCTTCTTCTTAAAAACAGGGGATTTGGTGATGCTTTTGACGCTTTAGTTTTATTAGGTTACCAACTTTCGCCGCTAACTTCTCTTGGTAAGAGTTTTAGAAACTCCGGTTCAAGGTCTAATCTCCGCTATTGAACAGACCATTCGGTTGGCATCTGGTGGGTACATTGTGTACAGTTATTTTCGCGCCTAGCCATGAAATGTGTTCATTACACGCCTGACGGGCAAATACCATCTTTTGTGTCTCCATAGAGACGCAAAAAACTTTTACGCATAGTTTAGGATAGAAATACTTTAAAAACTATTTAACTCGTAGTCAATATGTAGTTTTGGGTAATTCCGCATCAACTTCATTGCCATTTTCTAGAAGAGTTCCACAAGGAAGCATAAATAGGCCACGGTTATTTAATATTTGTATATCCCAGATATTCGAGCAAATCTCAGGCAAATATCATCTGTAGGTCAAGAACTCGCAGATTTATCATTCTTTCTGTGCAATTAACGCACAGCAGATTGTGAATGCGCACTTATGCCTTATTGATGACATTTCAACAAGCATTGCTTGAATATTAATCCTCATAAAACCCATATAAATACTCTTTGGAGGCGGAAAACAGTATGACGCGATGGCTGAACAACTAAAACATGTTAAACTAAATAATATAAATCTTGCCGTATAGTCTGCAGTATGAGCTTGGGAGTAACCTTGGATGAGACTTGAGGTTTGAACCTCATGTATCGTCTTTGATACAATTTGTATGTCAAATATTTGATGTATCTGACATATAGATCATGGCAACGCTTGATGTCCACGCGGGCATTGAGAATTCCAGCAGTTTTGCCCCCGTATCGAAGATGTAAAACGTCACTTTATGATTATGTAGGGCACTCAACTGCCAACCAGCTGCTAACCACGTGGGCATTGATAATACCAGCGATGAGATATAAACAGTATACGAAACTCGACTTTTCCCGCCGTTAGAAATAAATAAATAAATAAATAAAGTTTATTGTATACTAAGGTACAAAAGGTGAGTATAACACTAAATAGTGATTTAAAATGCTACCCTTCATGAAATTGAAATAAAATTAAAACATATCTTCTAGATGTAAAGATTGATTGAGGAGATCACGTTTCAGTGACCTCATGAATGACTAATGAATCCCATGGTATTCAGGACAGAGTTAACAATATATGAGGCAAGGTATGTGAATGATCTTCTGAAAGAGGACAGGCGATGCTCCGGTACAGATGCCATGGTAGACACGTGTCGAAATCTCTGTCGTGGGCGGCGTTACGAAGTTGGATTCTTTCGGCCAAGTAAGGTGGAAGACCCTGGGCCACTGCCAATCGCACAATGCCAACGTAGTGCAGGAAGCGACGTTCACCCATCCGGAGCCAGCCATGATCCCGTAGAAACCCAGACATATGCTGACGTCGAGGACAACCCACAGCAAATGACATGCAGCTGTATTGGACGCTTTGCAGGCGGCGACTGCTGGCCTGGGTTAGGAACGGCCCATAAACGACTTCCGTATACTACAAACCGGACAGCACGAGGGAATCTGCAAGTTTGAGTTTAAGTTTAGTAGAAAAAACAGATTTAAACTGGTAAAGCATCCTCAGTATGGCATATGCGCGTCGGCAAATACTGCCAACATGGGATTCAAAGGTTAGGCCACTGTCGATAATGACCCCCAAATTTCTCGCCTCGTCCACGATTGGAAGACTGATGCCATTGAGGTGAATCCTGACTTCTGAATTTCTGGCCGCAGCGACATCCTCGACACGTCCCCCCACGAAGAGCACCTGGCACTTGGTGGGTTCAAGGAAAGAGAGTTGGAGGCTGCCCGTCTGGGCAGCCAGTCTATGAATTTGATGCAGGTCCTCGTTGATAGCCGTCAAAGCTTGATTCATATTGTTCGTGGAGATGGGCGCGTAGATCTGAATATCGCCAGCGTACATGTGGAGGCGACAGTGCTGAACTTTGCTAGGTAGATCAGCCGTAATCAGATTGAATAAGAGTGGACCAAGAACTGATCCTTGAGGCACGCCACTGTTGACCGTCGCTGCTTCCGAGATGCTTGAGTCATTAATCCTCGTGCGAAACGATCTGCCACGGAGATAATCCCCAAACCAGCTCAGAACAGCATTCTCGATTCCGTAGTACTTCAGCTTGGCAAGAATACAAGCGGACGAAACGCTATCAAATGCCTTTGACATGTCCAGCAAGACCAAAGCAGATGTCGAGTGGCTGGTGTGGGACGTGACAATATCGTCCAGAACACGCAGAAGTGCAGTTCCATAAGATCGCCTAAATCCCGACTGCATCGCTGGCAGAATTCTGCTGGACTCGAGATGCTGCACCATCTGCTCGTGAATGACAGACTCCGCAATCTTCGAACTCACACATAATAGACTAATAGGTCTAAAATCACTGAACTCAGACGGAGAGGGCTTTTTGGGAATTGGCCTCACTAACGCGCTCCTCCAAAGTACCGGAAAAGCGCCCACTTCTAGGGAATAGTTTATAATGTGGGTTAAAGGCTGAGCATAGACAGCAACCGAGAGCTGTAACATCTTTGCAGAAATATCGTCCACACCGCAGCTCAATGACTTGAGGCGCGAAATCTGACGCTGTACGGTCACTACATCAACCGGGTGATAAGAAAACTTCCCGACTCCCGGACAGGATCCACGCTCGAATGACTCAACGTACACAGGGTCCAATGCCACATTAGGAACACTGTTCACGAAATAGTTACAGAAAGCACTCGCGTCGCGGAGATCCAACGGGACATTGACTGAACCGCCTCGCGAAACACCCCATGATTTGAGATGCTGCCACAATTGACGCTGATCGCTCAAACCACTGAGTCGGGACGCAAAGTACGCTCTTCGTTCGTGGGTAAGAGCATGATTGTAATAATTGCGGAGATCGCAATAATACTCTCTATGAACAGTCGATTTTGTACGCTTGTATTTAGAGAATCCTCGGAAGTCGCGTACACGGACAGGAGCCCGTTGCTCCACTGAAACGGCCTGTGGAATCCAACAAGCAATCGCCTCATGGTCGGAGAAGTCACACTCGATCACTCTGCTCTCAACATTATGAATACTATCATCAATCAGAATGAGATCAATCAGTGATTCAGTATCAGGAGTGACTCGAGTCGGATCCGCCACAATCTGAGCGAGCGAATGGTCATTCATAACATATAGCAAAGAGTTTTTAAGCGCTGAGGGAGTTAACATGTTTATATTAAAATCTCCCAACGAAATGACGTGTTGCGAATGCCGACGAGCCTCACTAACCGCTCTCTCGAAAAAAATCAGCAAGAATGCACCTCCGGATGGTGGGCGATATACTACTGCAACACTGAAGGTAATTTTTTTAATGACAATTTTTATCCATAGTTGTTCAAGATCTGGGTCGGGATCATTGATTTCGTCGAGAAGACAGTATTTTATGGTTTGCTTTATGTATAGAGCGACACCGCCACCTCTGCTTCTTCTGTCCTTCCGTACTGTATTGTATCCCGGAATAGAAACGGCATCATCGGGTATATTTTCATTTAACCATGTCTCAGTAATTGCTAGGATATCGCAGTTTAAGGCAATTGCAAAATTTTCAATATCAGTAAATTTACATGGCAATGACCTAACATTGAGGTGAACATTGAGTGTTCTATTAACGGTGTCCGATGCGTCGTCAGCACATTGAGCGATGTCGGAACCCGACCTGCCTATTGCACCGACTGGCGTACTTGTAAAAAATGTGCCCCGTAATTAATTTTCTGTTCTTGCACTTTTGCCTTACGTCTGTAAATCGGGCAATCAGAAGCCCATGCAGCATGATCAACAGACGTAATATCCAAGCCCTTGTCTTTGGCAAGCTTGCAGTTTGTACAGCATCGTTTCTTAGCCACGCATTTATCGACCTTATGGGGACCGGCGCATAAAGGGCATACAGGAGCCTTCTTATTGCAGTCATTCGATAAGTGCCCGTACTCACAGCAATTGAAGCACCTCAGTACGCCAATAACCTCAAACGCTCGGCAGCTATCCCAGAAGACGCTTACAAAGCCATCAGACATAAGTTTGCGAAACGTGACACCGTCTACCTCAATTATAATAGTAAATTCGGACTTACTCGGGATTTTATTTACCTTCAGTACATTCACAACGCAGTCATCGCTTAAACCATTTTGAGTTTTCACATACTTTTTGATGTCATCATTGCTCAGCTCATCACGGAGACCAATCAACTTGATCTTCGGAAGTCTTCCGCTGGACATTTTTACCTCAAATTCATTTCCTAATTTGGACACAACTTCGTCGCTCAGCATTTTTGTGCGTTCCATGTCCTTGCATTCAACAACAACACCGCCCTTCGCAACCTTTTTCAATGAAATCAATGCAGAATCAATAGGATTGACTAAATTCCTCAACGTCTTTGTGGTATCGTCACTGCTCTTAGATGAATCTTTGGGTTTGATTATCACGACAGGACCGCATTTCTTCAAACCTCTAGACTTAACCATGCCAGCATAGGTGTTGGGTTCCTGATGCAAAGACACCTTGTGAACTTCGTCCAAGACCTCCCTGTTGGCACTCTTCACCGTAGAACCCATGACCTCCAAGGAACTTGTAATAGTCTCCAATGACTTTTCTTGTTGTCCGAAATGATTGCTTTGCTTCTTGAGAGAAGCCTTCAGCTCGTTGATACCGTTATAAATTTCCATCAGAACTATCTTTTGGGCACATTTTCTATTCGACGAACAGATGTCACAAAACCACCCCAGGGTTTTATTTTTCTCCACGAAGTCAAAAACTTTCTCATCCAACTTAAAACATTTGATATGAAACTGCAAATCACACAGGCTACACTGCGTAATAGATGAATTACGTTTAATTGAACTATTACACACACCGCAAACAATAGAATCGGACATCGCGAACCGGTGAAAATTCGCGTCCGACAGCGACGCCTGCAATCGATCGAATGCGAATTAAGTTTGAGTAAGCATGTGCGAACATTGGCCGTCTTTATCTGTTTTCCCACAGCGTGGCGCTAGTTTATTCGTTATTTGATCGTCAGGTTGTGAAGTAGTGACGGACAGCGGCAAAGGCTTAATTTGTGAATGAATCTTGCTCAAATCCCTGCCCTCTGGATGTGCCCCATCTAACCCATGCCAAACTATCTATATCAGTTGACAATAAACGATAATACCTTTGAATAATAATGACAGTTCCTTTGAATAAAGAAGTCTTTATTATTTAAAGCTACTGTCATCATAATCATCAGCGTGTATCATGCTAGGGATTATATACATACGTATATAACGTATATATAACGTATATAACGGAGACATACGTATACAATGAATTTATTATAATATGTGAGTCGTAGATAGAAAATGTAATCAGCTTGACCAACAGGTGTGCGAATTCTCTTATTGCATGGAATTTTATTCAAACCTGCGCAAGTCTTATTTTTGCAATGTATCCATTATCTCATGTTCAGTATATGAGCAAAAATATGGCGGATGGATTCCACTTGACGGAATTTACGCGAATGTCATTTTTCTAAATACTAATTAACTGTGTCAAACGGTACTCTGCAAACATAATTAGTAAATTCAGTTGACACTTCTTTGGGATCATTTATTAACATGCCGTTTTTGGATTTGGAATTACATATTTAACTGACTTTCTTGCCTGGGAAGTTCATTCAATTAATGTCTGTTCTACTTTAATTCTAGACAGGAGGCAACGCCAACTTATCCACGTACCAATCGCAGATGAAGCAGTTTTTAAAGTTCGCTAAGGACGTGCACTTGGAAAAACATTTAGTAAAAGCAACTGTAGCGTACAACGAATTTCTCTGGAAAGAAACGCAAGGAACAAATATAGCAGCAGTATGTGCCAAATTCAACATTGTTCTGCGGGCGCAGTTCACATGCTTCTTGTATAGAAACACCTTGAACCATTCATCTGTTCTTCACAGTATATCGGAACCGTTTGCAAGACAGGTTTCGCAAGCTTTACATGAGGTGTATTTCCAAAAAGGCGCTCTTATAATTCGTTGTAATGATGTTCAGAGTTATATGTACATTATCCACACGGGATGTGTATCAATTACCGTTGCAAATTCTGCTGTTGCTAAAATGGAGAATGGTGGCATGTTTGGCTGCTTCTTGAAGCATGGCAACGAACGACAAACTATCACTGTTGAAGCGCTTGAACACACAACGGCTTTGGTTATAAGCAGTAGGGAATTTCATAAGCTCTTGGAACACTGGGGCGAGACACAAGCTGAAGATGCTTTGGATTTCATATTAACAACACGGCAAGAGTTTGCCAGCGCTACCGAGTGCGAAATTTTCAATAATTTGTTCGAACGATTCGTGCTGAGGCGACTGAAGGGCTTTTGGAAATACTACTATAGATTTATCTGTATGTTCAATGATTCCATATCGATGGAGAGCCGTTGGTACCAGATCTTTGATTTTACCTTAAACATACATATAGCCTTTGCTTCAAGTATGCTCGCTTTACTTAGCTTAAGCAGCGAGATTTATGCGCCGCCAGACAATTATATTAAGATCACTCTCCTGATAACAGACTTCCTTTTCCTGTCGAACGTTTTTCTCGGGTTCTCATTTGAGTATGTTGATCCGGATACGGGAAATGCTGTTCGTAATCCGAAGAAAATTGCAAAAAGGTACCTTAAGTCATGGTTTGCGTTCGACGTGCTGGTTAGCTTCCCGTTGGAGGGTATACTGTGCTTATTTGTTGACCAGTATATGAAGGTGGGCAATATCAACCGCGTCCTTCGGTACGTCTACGTCTGGCACAATTGCCATGGCACTGAACGACTGGTAGTTGGAAAAGCTAGACGATACATCTACCTTATCTACAAGAGCATATTTTATATTAAACTTGGAACTAGCCTTTGGTAAGAAAATATTTGCTTTACTATTTATGCTGACTCAAAACAGGGCGTTAGATATGTGACACCAAAACTGTTCCATGCATAAGTACATGCAACATACAGGGTGTCTCACATCGCGTGTTAAATCACAAAGATTGTAGATATAGTTATCATTCTAAGCGAGTTCATATACATGAACGTGTCAATTTATTGCCGTTATCGAGATAAACATTTTATAAATGATGATGGCAAAATTAGTACCCCAGCTGGATTTTTGTATACACCTTTGGTTGGGCCTTAGAAATAACGTGTAAAAGTCTTCATCGATAGCATGTCTGCGTTGCGAGTTATTCAAGGTCCAAGATTTCCGAATTTTGTTTTTAACAATATCTTGCTTTCTATTACATATGTGTGCTGATCATACGTCAATGAGCGAAATTATCAAATCTCTAAATCTTGTAATTATCTACTAAAAATGTCTATACATAGTTTCTGTGCGAGTTAGCGTTTTCAAGTTAGAGGTCATGAAAAATCAAAAGCACGTATTTATGAAACAACGTATTTATGTACTGGGTAAAACTTTCCGCTACCCAAGTCATTGAAAACATGACAAAGCAGAGATGAGCAAAATGTCGCAACCTCCGACTCAATCACTGCGATTGGAAAATCGCAGTGATGATTCAGTCAGATGATTCAGTCACTGCTCAAACTGCTATTGCGATTTCACAGTCGCACTCGCTCTGGGTTCTCAAATGATGTCGCTGGTCGCCCGCCGATCTTCGTATCTGCTCGGTTGCGATCGGTAAATGCACCACTCGCAATTCCGCACAATCTCTGTGCGTTCAAACGTACAAGTTGCTGTTATTATTTTATGTGTCAAAATGTCAGTCATGCAAAAGAGATATCAGCGAAGTGATATATGGATGTTTTTGTTTTGAGAAAGATATGCCAGTTTTGCAAAATGAAATCTTTGCAAAGCAAACATGTCGTACAGAACCAATGTCAAGGCGGGGCTTCACCAAACTGGGCTAGCCCGGCGGCACATGCCGCCGGCGTAAGCCGCCGGCTTTTGCCGAAAAACAAAATATGCAAAAGTTTCCTTCGTAGCCGCCGGCATGAGCCGCCGGCCTATTTTTGCTAGCGGCCTTTTGTCGGTAAAGATCAAAGGAATTTCTGCGGGCTACGCTGGCACGCGCTTATGAGCATGCGCTACCAAGTTAGTTTGACACGTGTGATTCAGGAGAACGGTGAATTTGAGGTTATACTTCTGACATTATTAATGGACAACCAAGGTATGGATGCGAAAATGAAGATCAGTGCCCACAAAAGCAAGTTTTGTTATTAATAGAACTATTTCGAACAGCAGAAAACTTGTTGAACCCCAGAAACAAGTATAAAAATAAAAATCTGATGTGTCCAGGCACATAACTTTATCATACTACAAAGCAGTGTCAGCTGGTGTCAAACACTGTCAATCGCTGATGTTTTAACATTACTGTCAATAGAACCAAAATATCTGTCAAATCTTGGCTAACTAGTTTTAATGCAGACACGACCGATCCCGATTTAAATCTGCTCATACTGCTTTAATTCCTCTACTTTAATTTTTTATTTAACTATTTTGACGACATTACAGAAATGGCGGTTCATTTGCAAAATCAATGAAAAATGCTAAGAATAAATAAACATCTAGTTCCTTTGGACCCTTTTGAACAAAAATTTCTTTCAGCTCTTAGCTTGGTCGTGAAACTTCTAAATATGAAGTTTCGGCCCGATACCTTTAGTAGTTTCTCCTGAATCGTCGCCACAAAAAGCGGGTACATACATACAGATACACATACACAAGCACATAGACACCACACACAAAGAGGTTTTTTTATACCTTGCTCAAAACTATTCAGGGAACCCAAAGGGACATATTTCCGCTAAAATCTCAAAACTACAAGCCGTAAAATATTTTTGGGGTGAAATTTGGATAAATTAAGAAATAGAATTAACCGATTTTGCCCAGTTACAAACTTCCTTACTCGAAGTCCTTACTTTTTAAAAGAAAATCTTGTATGTTAAATTTCAGATCAACTGCTCTAAAATTAGGGCAGCTATGGTGTGAATTTGAAAAAAAAAGCAGCTAACCGATTTTGACCATTCCCGAATTTGTTCTTACCTTTTAAGAGCTAAGCTTGTATACCAACTTTCAGATCTATTACTTAAAAATTACGGCAAGTAGCATGTATACAGGCAGGTAGACCGACAGACGGACATAGTTAAACCGATTCAGTGTTCAATGCTGATAAAAATATTTATATAATATATTTATATATTATTTTATATATATCTGCCCCCTTAAGGGTGTTTGCCACAAATATTGTGGCAAACTGAATATATCCTACTACAGTAAATATGGGGTCATTTTAAGAGTCATTTTTACCGAGAAAAGATGAAAATGGATGTAAAAAGTCAGAAGAAAAAAGTCAAGACACTGTAAAAATAAATCAGTTTTCTTTTAGCTTTTTAGTGTCGGTAATGATATTTAGGGCCATATACCATAATGGAGCGAAGAACCAACTGACAACCCGGGCAAGCCAGCTCCCCAGTAACCCAGCTTGGTGTAGTCGAATTTAGATCCGCGGCAAAGCCGCAGAAGGCTGCAACAACCCGCCGAATTTTATGCCGACGGCAATGCCGCAGTTGCCGCCGGGCTAGCCCAGTTTGGTGAAGCCCCGCCTTCACAAATCTAACTAGTAAGAAAATTATCTGCAGCCGTGCTGAAGTTCAAATACTCCCCACCGAAAAATATTAAAAAAAAAACAAGTGAACCGATTTTGCCCATTCACGAACTTGTCCTTACTTTTTAAGAGATAAGCTTGTATACCAAATTTCAGATCAATTGCTACAAAATTACGGCAGTTATCGTGTACACAGACGGACAGACGGACAGACGGACAAAGGGACAGACGGACAGACGGACAGACGGACAGACGGACATAGCTAAATCGATTCAGTTTTCAATTCTGATCAAATTCATATACAGGGTGTTAGTAAATAAGTGCGACAAACTTCAGGGGGTGATTCTCCATGAAAAGATAATGACAGTTTGCTATATAAACGTATGTCCGCAGACGCTTCGTCTTCTAAGATACCGGGGTGTTGTTTTTCTTAAAATCTGACGCACTTATAAAGTTTGTCGCACTTATTTACTAACACACTGTGTTACGTTTCATTTATGTATAGAATAAGACTTTTGTTAGTCCCTGTATTTCGAGCCTGACCGGTTTTCCATCTCCGAGCGAGCGCAGAATGTCGTATATAACATATCGAATTTGTACGCCGAGATTGTAAGAAGTATATTTTGAGTGAAAATAGAACAGTAATCATTACACGCATTAGACTTTTACTACAACCTTCAAAATGAATCAGCACACCGAAAACAGTCCATTAATAACACAACCAATCCGCAATATTTGGTCCAGTCGAACCGTACATGGTAGATAGCGGAGAAATTAAGAAATTAATTTTGGAAAGCTGGAAGAATAAGGCAAGCATGTGGCGCTGACATCGTCGTCCTTGTCGCACTTCATACGACACGTAAGTCCTTTTCTATCCTTCCTCCAAAGCCTCATTCTTACTTCGACTGGAACTATTGCATTTTTACACGTTATTATTTAATCGATATTATTTACGCGTTATTATTTAAGCAATACTCGATATATAGTGGATATTTATATTACATACTTCGAACAAAATGTCAGTTGATTTAGACGGCCTCATTAGAAAAAGAGCCACGTTAAAGTCCAAGTTAACATTTTTTACTAAATTTATTACCACGTTAGATATCACTTATCCGAATAAAATTATTACTGATACACACATTGTAGCAGAACTTGAGCATAGACTAGAAGTAATTCAAAATTTGATTGTCAATTTTGATGACATACAGAGTCAGATACAAGCGCAATGCGATGACATAGAAAAACAAGTTAATGAACACGAGTTATTTGAGAGTGCTTATTTTGCTATAGTAGCTAAAGCACGCGGCTTTCTTCCAGCAGCATCTGACACCATAAAACCGCACGAAACTGACAGTATTATTTCACGTAATTCTGACGCTTACAGAAACCAAAATCAAGGTATAAAATTACCTACAATTCAATTGAAACGGTTTAATGGTGATTACGATAGTTGGCTTGAATTTAGGGATACATTTACTTCTCTCATACATAATAATGACTCAATTAGTAACATACAACAATTACATTACCTCCGTGCGTCGTTGGAAGGTGGCGCGGCGCAAATTATTTCAGCCTTAGAATTTTCTAGCGAAAATTAGTTTGCCTTGGGAGATTGTATGCAACCGTTATAATAATAATCGAATTTTAGTACATAATCACGTTAAATCTCTCTTTAATCTCTATTACACGCGCGATGAATCATCAAATTCTCTGAGAAAGTTGCTTGATAATTTGACAAAACATTTAAGAGCGTTGAATAGTTTAAATGAACCTACCCAACATTGGGATACTTTAGTAATATACATCGTAACTACCAAACTTGATACAACACTTCGCGAATGGGAAGAAATCAAGGCTTCTTATCAAAAACCAACTTTAGATAATTTAACAACATTTTTGACAAATCGTGCCGACCTTTTTGAATCAATGGAACAAAATAAGAACCATAAACGTGTTGTAAAAGGTAGACAAGATGGTGCCATGAAAGCATTTCTTTCTTCAAGCGGAATACTTTTTGCTTACTGCAAAAAGGATCATTATATCCAGAATTGCCCTGATTTTGTTAAGCTTTCTATACACGATCGAATTGAGCAAGTTAAAAGGGTAAAGATATGCATAAACTGTTTGAGAAGTGGACACATGATAAGATATTGCCGTTCTAGTTCTTGCAAACATTGCGGGAGAAAACATAATTCTTTATTGCACATTGAAAATAAACTAGAAGCTATCGAACAAATAACTTTAACATCCAGAGTTACAAATACTCAAGTACTCCTATCCACAGCTGAAGTTTTTATTTATGATAAACATAACACCGCATATCGCAAGAGTGTTATTGGATGGCGGTTCTCAATCTAGTTTTATTACTCAGGAATTAATTACACGATTAGGATTGCCTTTGGCAGATATAAATATGATGGTCACTGGTCTCAACCAAACAGCATCAGAAATAAAATATCAAAGTTTAGTTAATATTAAAGCTTGTCAAAATAGCTTCAAAACACAAATTAATTGTTTAGTTGTGCCACAAATTACAAACGAAATTCCAAATTTTAAAATTGTTATTAGTAAGTTACATATTCCTGCTAACATTAAGTTATCTGATGCTAAATTTAATATTCCTGACAGAATTGACATATTAATTGGAGCAGATTGTTTCTGGAACCTCATATCGGTGGGTCAGATAAAATTATCACGTAATGGTTTAGTACTACAAAAAACTCGTCTAGGCTGGATTATATCTGGTCCTATTCAAACGAATATTTCGCAAGGCATCCAATGCAATTTGATTAGCAGTTTAGACAATCAACTTACACGTTTTTGGGAAATAGAGGAAATCTCGACAAGTAAACTTTTATCCAAAGAAGAACATTTATGCGAAGAACATTTTATTGCAAACACGACACGAGATAGCGATGGTAAATTTATAGTATCTATTCCGTTTAAGGATGACCCGCAAAGGTTAGGCGATTCTCTGCATTATGCCAAAAAACGATTATTGAATTTAGAGCGTAAATTTGAAAATAATCCGAAGTTCAAGTTACAGTACACCGAATTCATTAATGAATATATACATTTAGGGCATATGAAAAAGATAGTTGACGACGTATCGGAAATTGCATACTACTTGCCTCACCATGGAGTACTTAAGGAGAGCAATTCCACAACAAAGTTAAGGGTGGTTTTTGACGCGTCAGCTCCAAGTACCAACGGAATTTCCTTGAACAATTTGCAAATGGTCGGGCCTACCATACAACAAGATCTATTTTCCATTCTATTACGATTTAGGAAACATAATTTTGTGATCGCAAGCGACATAGAGAAAATGTATCGTACGGTCTTAGTAAACAAACAGCAAAGATCTTTGCAAAGAATACTATGGCGCGATGATCCAACAAAGTCTATTAACGTATACGAGCTCGCTACTGTAACTTATGGCACTTCTTCAGCTGCATACTTAGCAATTAGATGTTTGCATCAAATAGGTATAAATTGTAGTAGCAGATCTCCACAAATTTCAAGTTTAATAAAGAACGATTTTTATGTCGATGATATGCTGAGTGGAGCTAGTACAATACAGGAGACAATTTATTTAGCAAATGCAACTTCTCTAGAGTTGAAACAATATGGATTTAATCTGCGCAAATGGGTTTCCAATAGCCGCGAGGTTTTAAACGGTATAGAATCACAAGATACAATTAACACTCTAGATTTTGGACTCAATGAAAACACGAAAACGTTAGGACTCATTTGGAACGCGCATTCCGACTCGTTATCTTACAAAATAAATATACATATATATAAAATAAATATATATTTTAAAAATATATCACAAAAAGGGCTATTCTTTCGGAAATATCGCAAATTTTCGACCCTCTTGGACTTCTGAGCCAGTGCACTATCACGGCAAAAATCATATTACAAAATTTATGGCATGAAAAACTTAGCTGGGATGAATCAGTTCCATTATTCATACACACAAAATGGTCATTATTTAGAAATGAATTAATACAATTGAATAGTATTCAAATTCCGCGACAAATAGTTTGTAAGTCACCAATTAGGGTGGAAATACATGGGTTTTCCGACGCATCACAACATGCCTACGGTGCATGTGTCTATATAAGAAGCGAGGATCATTTGGGTGTGGTGTCTGTCAAATTAATATGTGCCAAGTCCAAAGTAGCTCCAGTGAAAATTGTTACTATACCTCGTTTAGAGCTGAGAGCGGTTCTATTACTGTCTAACTTATTGGCAAAGGTTCATTCTTCCCTACAGACCGATGTTTATAGACGAGTCTGCTGGTCTGACTCAACCATAGTATTAGGATGGGTGAATACCTCTCCAAGTATATTGAACACATTTGTTGCGAATCGTATCGTTCACATTCATGAATTAACCGATGCTTCGGAATGGCGACATGTGTCAAGCACCGATAATCCAGCTGACCATCTATCGAGCGGGGTTAAACCGGGGATGTTTATATCACTAAATATTTACTGGCATGGACCTCGTTGGTTACGAGAAGACGAACACATTGGCCATGTTCCATGATCAAAGAGTTAGACTTACCCGAGTTGAAGCAAAGTTTATCAGTACACAACACTAAAATTGAACCATTGGTCTTCGATGTTGGAAAATACTCGAATCTCTCTAAACTCGAACGAATTGTAGCATATTGTCTTAGGTTAAGATTCAATTG
>OZ014510.1:28418820-28497807 GCA_963966075.1 Aphodius sticticus
AAGACTTCTAATTTTTAAAGAAAATTATAAACTTAAGGCCTCCTGCGGGAGGCCTAAATATTTTTCAACTGGGCCATTTTGTTGGTGGTATATGTGGGTCCATAGGTACAACTGTTTATCAATCTAAAATGGTGAATATAAAAAAAAAAACGCTTTTTCGATAAACACTACTGAATATATACCTCCACCTACTACCAGTAGTGGAAGATGTGTTAAGTATAGATCTTTATTAGAAATAAGGGGATGTAGAGTAAGAGATAGACATATTCTCTATCGTTGTTGATGTTGTACTTGCGTGGTTCTATGTATAAAAAACTTATAAAGTAAACCATTTCGTAACTGACCGTGCTAACCATTAATAAATAACTAAACCCATCTCGTACCTGTGATAAACTATACGATAGTAGTATTAAAATTTTAATTTACAAAAATATAGCAATATAAAAAATTAAGTATAATTAGTTAGAAAGGATAACTTATAACACGCCGACATGAACTAATCGTCAATAATAGAGGACGTAACTTTCGTAACGCTCTTCGATGTATAGTAGGTGTCCAACAATAACCCGTATTCATCAGACATTAGCTTCAACATCTCTCTGCTCGCGGGAAAGTGACTCAGCAAATATTCCCACGCTTTCTTCCTGAGCGCCAACACTTCCACAGTCGACAATGCCTTGTAGGATAATTGATAAGGGATCTTGTGAAGTCCCTGAGCTTCACCAAATGACATGTTAGTGTTCAATATATACACTTGCTGTTCAAAGTTCCCAACTGTCGAATACGCTCCAACTTCGCCTTTGTGGATAAAATACATCGTAGGGTCGATGTCACCTTGTTCCACAATGTCCGGTAGGTAAATACAACGTTCCAAATGTACAACTACCTGTCTTAGGAAATCTTTATGCGTATTTGAGAAAAGGCAATGGGTTGCCACGTGAGAGCTGTACAACGCATTCATGATATCTTCTTTAAGAGGCGAAGGCGCGTCGCGTAGAAGAGACGGTATCCTATCGCCTCTGTCAATGCTCCATAGATGGAGTAAGTAATCCCAAACCGTCCTTAAGATAGTCGGCGATAGATCTCTACCCTAAAATTAAGGAATTCAATTTTCCAAGGGAAATTAGAGAGATCTTAGGTAGACATAATATGATAAACAAATCTTATAGTCAAGCTGTCAAGAAGTGGTAGGACAATCTTGTTCTCATTGCTATAAATGTATCTCAAGAAGAACTGACTAAAAATAACGGAAACAGCAGTTCTAAATTTGTTCATATAGTACAGGCAAATTAGAAGCCAAAATCAGAATTAATTGTAGACAGCATTTTTATCATTGGAAATGGTATAGAGGCTTATAGTGAACGTAAAAAATCTGATGTGGCCAGGCACATGACTTTATCATAATATATATAAAATTAATAGTTTAGCTGCATGAGATTCTATTTGATCGAAATCGGCTATGTCTGCATTAAAATAAAACTAGTAGAAGTAGATCGATATGTCGATTAAAGCTGCGTTCGGATATTGTACTCCGTTGACACCGGGTACACCGTCCAAATGACACGTGTTATTGGGTATAAAAAGTGTGAAGGTGCGTTCCGATTGGTGGTAACGGTAGGTAATGGCGTTGGTAGCAGACGAAATTATAGTATTTCTCATATGTCGTGATGGTGACACATATTAGTTTGCATGTACATAGACTTGAGTCACTAGCAATTTTTATTAGAAATAATATAATGGCGTTTACTACCACTGCCATTAGCACTAATGAAAACGCACCTTAACGGTGTAAAATATCCGAACGCAGCTTGTATTGACAGTAGTATTGTCAAAACATTAGCGTTTGACACCACCTCCTGTTATTAGAATCGTATCTGACATATAATCTGACATATCCTGGCTACTAGTTTTATTGCAGAACGACCGATCTCGATGAAAGAAAGAATTTGCTCATGCAGCTAAACTATTGATTGTACCAAAAAATGTCATAGTCATAAATTATTCTGAATTTCGTCTAGTTTAATTTATTATTTAGCAATTTCGACGAAATTCCAGAGATGGCGGCTTATTTACAAAATCTTTCAAAAATGCTAAAACTAAACCTCCAGTTCCTTTGCACACCTTTTAACAGAAAGCTTTTCAGCTCTAAGTTTGGTCATGAAACTTCTAAATATAAAGTTTCGTCCCGATACTTTTAGACGTCGCCACAAAAAACGGGTACGCACACACACACACACACACACACACACACACACACACACACACACACACACACACACACACACACACACACACACACGCGCGCGCGCGCGCGCACGCACGCACGCACGCACGCACGCAAGCACGCACGCACGCACGCACGCACGCACGCACGCACGCACGCTCGCACGCTCGCACGCACGCACGCACGCACGCTCGCACGCTCGCACGCACGCTCGCACGCACACGCACACGCACACGCACACGCACACGCACACGCACACGCACACGCACACGCACACGCACACGCACACGCACACGCACACGCACACGCACACGCACACGCACACGCACACGCACACGCACACGCACACGCACACGCACACGCACACGCACACGCACACGCACACGCACACGCACACGCACCCGCACGCGCACGCGCACACGCACACGCACACACACACACACACAGAATTTTTTTTGTACCTTGGTCAAAAGTTTTCAGGGGACCCAAAAAGACATTTACCGTAAAATCTAAAAAATTTCTTTTGGCACGATTACAATACTTTACATACCACGTATGATAAAGTAAAAAACAAATGCATGGTAGGGGGTGATATCGTGTTTATTTGGGGGCGCTAAAATCGGGTGCAACATATATTATTGCGTTTTTCGGCGAAACTTGACGTTTTATCCAAAAATGTCACAAAGCTGTTACAAAGTTGTAGATCATAAAAGATCTACAACATTCATACGGGGAATTTTTTACTATGACCTCAAAATTTTCGAGAAAAAGGAGAATGCAAAAAAAAATTTATGTTTTTTATTTTTAATTGTCGCAAAAATAATTCACTTTGATGAAATTTTGCGAGATCATGCCTGTTTTTGCCTTAAATAGGCATACATTTTTTTTTGTGCTATCACACTCGAAAACAACTGATTTCGTCATAGGTTGGAGAACCGCCATGGAACTTTGCTGGTCTAGTGCGGCAAAGTACAAAATACAAATTTCAAATCAACTAAGATCACCAATTTGATTGTTTTGGCATACATTTTTTTTTGTGCCATCACACTCGAAAACAACTGATTTCGTCATAGGTTGGAGAACCGCTATGGAACTTTGCTGGTCTAGTGCGGCAAAGTACAAAATACAAATTTCAAATTAACTAATTAAGATCACCAATTTGATTGTTTGTTGACAAGGAATATCAACCCGTTGTTATATCTAATTCTAAAAACGATAAATTGAGAAAATTGTAAATAAAGTATAGCGACGAGTGTAGTTTTATTTTAGTATGTTGGTACGCATGTGATATCTACAGAGTAGGTAATGAAAAATGAAAAAAAAAAGGTTTTTATTCTTGACGTTTCGTCGAAGTGGTACCAACCTAACATTTCTTATACAGAAATATATCTGTCTTATTTTTTTTAAATACATATTTACTCAAAAAGCAGCACAAAAAACGTTGTATGTCACTCCTGCCGAAAACTACATAGCGCGACTCGCTCACCTACCGCTCGTCGCGCTGTTCCGTACTTTTGGCACTTGTGACATAAATAACTATTTTCTACTTGGCGTTCGTTATAAACTCATAACGAAACCGCGTTCGGTGTCGTAATGAAAACATTAGATCACAAACTTTTAGTAACTTACAGTTTTCCTAGTTTGATGACTTTGAAGTCAAGTGTCAGGTGATGCTGACATCTGAATCGCTATTGGCTCGCTTCAATCGTATTTCGCAGTTTTACCAACTGTTGAATATAAAACTACTCTAGGTTGTAAGATGACAGTCGCAATTTTCGAAATTCCGCAAGATTTGAAACTGCGAAGGAAGTGGTTGGCTCGTAGAAATCCAAATGAAATAAATAGCGGCCAATACAAGTGTTTTTTGTTGTGAAGATTACTTCGACATAAGTAAAACTAACTAGAATAAGTTATCTATCGTATTTTCGAACCAGGTATTATCTAATCTGACAGCTTAAGGTTAGGGCTATCCTAACCTACAAAGTTATGCTTACATGGCACTTTAGTGCTATTAAATTAAAGCGGAAGAAGCATAAGAGCGCGTTCGGATAACCCGGTATTGTACGGTGAGAGTGACGCGCTGCATAATAGGCGGACTAACGTCATACGGCGATTATCTGCTTATAAGAGAGAGACAGCCGACCCAGGTTATCTGAGCATTGCTCTCCAAATACCCTACCCTGACAAACCGAACGCGCTCTAAGCGTACTAACGAATGACGCCACTGGAGACTGAGCCAATTACAAAGCGTTTTCAATCACGTGATAGGACGTAAATAAAATTCAATTTTAATTTTGGTTTTTAATAGAAATAAAGCATTTTTTTTTTTGAAAAGTAATAACAAATAGTTGTAATAACTGTAATCTATTAGGATGACTATAATACAAGCCATATTTTTAATACAGTCAAATACCCTATTAAGCAAAACCAAATTTCTTCGTGATCACGAATTAGAAAATTATTTTTCGGAGACCGCACCTTGCGAAATTCACATTCTCCAGTTGGATAATAACTATCATAACTATCTATATCATTCTTTCCATTTAAAGGACATTGAAATTAGAAACTTTAACAATAATATAAAAATTTTACTCAGTCCTTCTGAAAATAAATTGATCAGAACTTGCAATCAGGATAAGGACACACAAATTGTAAAAGGTACTTATCTGATAAGGAATATTAACACTTGCATTTTTTCTATAAATGACCAAATAATTCGTAATTATAAAACTTTAATCAACACTGAAATTAATCTTATTCCATTTCAGTGGCAACACAGTCAGATAACTACGCTTAATTTGACCCAACCTAATTTTGTAAATTTTTCCAAGACAATCGACTAAATTGATTGACTTCATATCTTTCTCACAACATTGTTCAGATACCAGAGACTATGTACTTTCCTTTATCAGTGTGTTAATTGTTGTTTTTATTTTTCTATTGTGCAGGAGATTACGTCCCCGTTTCCAGCACCAGACAACAAACGTGTCCAAGGACGCGAACTTGACCGATGCTTTCGGATACTCAGCATATCCCTTGCAGGAAATACCGCCTCATTTATAATCAATGGAATTTCTGCAGCTGACGTTGGAGGAGCTATATGCCCAGATCGGACGTCTAGCATAAGGAATCTGCTGACAAGACATTAGATTAGGAATTATATAAATAAGTCGCGTGCAAGCCACTCGGCATTATTGCACGCGTGACCTAGACCTAGATGTACGTGTAGTAGTCAATATGTATCATTTTACTTTATCATACGTACTATGTAAAGTAATGTAATCGTGCCAAAATTTTTTTTTTAGATTTTAGCGGAAATATGTCCTATTGGGTCCCCTGAACATATTTGACCAAGGTACAAAAAAATGGCTCGTGTGTCTGTGTCAGTGTCTGTGTCTGTGCGTGTCTGTGTCTGTGCCTGTGTCTGTGTCTGTGTCTGTGTCTGTGTCTGTGTCTGTGTCTGTGTCTGTGTCTGTGTCTGTGTCTGTGTCTGTGTCTGTCTGTGTCTGTGTCTGTGTCTGTGTCTGTGTCTGTGTCTGTGTCTGTGTCTGTGTCTGTGTCTGTGTCTGTGTCTGTGTCTGTGTCTGTGTCTGTGTCTGTGTCTGTGTCTGTGTCTGTGTCTGTGTCTGTGTCTGTGTCTGTGTCTGTGTCTGTGTCTGTGTCTGTGTCTGTGTCTGTGTCTGTGTCTGTGTCTGTGTCTGTGTCTGTGTCTGTGTCTGTGTCTGTGTCTGTGTCTGTGTCTGTGTCTGTGTCTGTGTCTGTGGCTGTGTATCTGTGTCTGTGTATCTGTGTCTGTGTATCTGTGTCTGTGTCTCTGTGTCTGTGTCTGTGTCTCTGTGTCTGTGTCTCTGTGTCTCTGTGTCTCTGTGTCTCTGTGTCTCTGTGTCTCTCTATCTGTCTGTGTCTCTGTGTCTCTCTCTCTGTCTCTGTGTCTATGTGTCTCTCTCTGTCTCTATCTCTGTGTCTCTCTCTGTCTCTGTCTCTCTCTCTGTGTCTCTCTCTCTGTCTCTGTGTCTCTGTGTCTCTCTCTGTCTCTCTGTGTGTATGTGTATGTGTGTGTGTGTTTGCGTGTGCGTGTGCGTGTGCGTGTGCGTGTGCGTGTGCGTGTGCGTGTGCGTGTGCGTGTGCGTGTGCGTGTGCGTGTGCGTGTGCGTGTGCGTGTGTGTGTGTGTGTGTGTGTGTGTCTGTGTCTGTGTCTGTGTCTGTGTGTGTCTGTGTGTGTGTGTGTGTGTGTGTCTGTGTGTGTGTGTCTGCGTGTGTCTGTGTGTGAATGTGTGTGTCTGTGTGTGTCTGTGCGTGCCTGTGTGTGTCTATGTGTCTGTGTGTGTCTGTGTGTGTCTGTGCGTGCCTGTGTGTGTGTCTATGTGTCTGTGTGTGTGTGTCTGTGTGTCTGTGTGTCCGTGTGTCTGTGTCTGTGTGTCTGTGTCTGTGTGTCTGTGTCTGTGTGTCTGTGTCTGTGTGTCTGTGTCTGTGTCTGTGTGTCTGTGTCTGTGTGTCTGTGTCTGTGTGTCTGTGTCTGTGTCTGTGTGTCTGTGTCTGTGTGTCTGTGTCTGTGTGTCTGTGTCTGTGTGTCTGTGTCTGTGTGTCTGTGTCTGTGTGTCTGTGTCTGTGTGTCTGTGTCTGTGTGTCTGTGTCTGTGTGTCTGTGTCTGTGTGTCTGTGTCTGTGTGTCTGTGTCTGTGTGTCTGTGTCTGTGTGTCTGTGTCTGTGTGTCTGTGTCTGTGTGTCTGTGTCTGTGTGTCTGTGTCTGTGTGTCTGTGTCTGTGTGTCTGTGTCTGTGTGTCTGTGTCTGTGTGTCTGTGTCTGTGTCTGTGTGTCTGTGTCTGTGTGTCTGTGTGTCTGTGTCTGTGTGTCTGTGTCTGTGTGTCTGTGTCTGTGTGTCTGTGTCTGTGTGTCTGTGTCTGTGTGTCTGTGTCTGTGTGTCTGTGTCTGTGTGTCTGTGTCTGTGTGTCTGTGTCTGTGTGTCTGTGTGTCTGTGTCTGTGTGTCTGTGTGTCTGTGTCTGTGTGTGTGTCTGTATCTGTGTGTCTGTGAGTGTGTGTCTGTGTGTGTGTGTGTGTCTGTGTGTCTGTGTGTGTGTGTGTGTGTCTGTGTGTGCGTCTGTGTGTGTCTGTGTGTGTGTGTGTCTGTGTGTGTGTGTGTCTGTCTGTGTGTGTGTGTGTGCGCGTGTGTGTGTGTGTGTGTGTGTCTGTCTGTCTGTGTGTGTGTCTGTCTGTCCGTCTGTGTGTGTGTGTGTCTGGCTGTCTGTCCGTGTGTGTGTATGTCTGTCTGTCTGTCTGTGTGCGTGAGTGATTAGCTAGAAACATTCTACAAGACTGTTAACTACCTAGTGATTAGCAAGTCATTATTAAGTTCCTTTCGTTTTGAAAATCATATAAGTAGTACGTCAGAGATTACGAATAAATAACAGTACAAAGAACTACCTAATAGTATTCTGTGAAAACTATGTTTACGTTAAGTCAAAGTGTATTGTTAATCGGCTTAATATAAAAGTCCAAGGAGGTTAAGCCCTTCCATTACAGAACACTATAAATTTAGCTGCTGGATCACTATTAAACGTGCAAATTTGAAGTCCCCGCAAGTTAATCGGTGAAGTTAGCATACGTCATCCATTCAAGCTAGAAATATATTAAGTAAGTTCCTTCCTTTCAATTATCTATTATGTAGTTATTAATCGTTATGTATCGTTAGGATGGTACCAACTGCTGCAAATCTGAAATCAGCTATTCAATTACAACGTCAGCAATATGATCTTCGTCGTCAGGATCTAGAAGATAAAATTAAATATTTTGTACTTCCGAATATATTCGTTTACCGTTGGGAGGCTACCTTGGATCTGCAATGGCAACTTCAACCATTTTTAGTGGGTATTAAGATCTGTGATGAATATTTAGATAATAAAATATCCATTGATATATTCTTAACAAAAATGCGAAACCACGATTTATTATCCACCGTATGTAAGGAGTAAAGTGATCAGATCCACATAACACTACTCCAGAATCGCTTGGAAGTACTTGCGGTATAAAGTGAAATTAAGTCATACATCGTATAAACGTTTATTACTGTTAGCAATAAGATTTACATACTTATACAGTTACTTTGACATACTTATACAGATTTCAACTGTAGTCTTTCTTTGCTTTGTATCCAATATGTTATTTATCGAGTTAGCAACATGTTCAACCTATGCTAAATTATTGAGGTATCCGTAGTTGCTAGATGGTGTGAAGGCAGCTGAAACCCAGTTTATAATTATGTAATGATGTGTCTATCAATATAATAAATAATGTTTTTATGTCAATTGTCTGCGTTTTATTCCGTAGTATAGCAATATGATTAGTGAATTCTCAACGAGTGTCTTGGGCATCTCAGGTAGGCACTATGGAGTCATTGTTGGGTCGTAGATCATTAATCTGACTAGGTGGCAGTATCAGTAGGTAATAAATGTTACACTACATCCAAATGGAAGCATACAGGAAAAATGTCCTTTTAAAATATTAAATTACTGTAATCACCCTGTATACTACTACAAACACCCTGTATATCTCGTTTCACGACACGAGTCATCTACCAGATCAGTGTTCAACACACAAGAAAATAGACATTTTAAAATATTAAATTACTATAATCATCCTATACTACTACAAACAACCCGGTCTATTACGTTTTATGACACACGTTATCTACCGGTTATGCCTATGAGCAAACAAAAGAAAAAAAGTCGTTGTAAAATGTTAAAATTTGCTATAACTGTGTTTACATTAAGTCTAAGTGTGTTGTTAATCGACTTATTGGAGAAACAGTTTATGTGTCTGAAGAAACAGTTTACGTGTTCGTAGAAACAGCTCACGCATTTGGTGAAACAGCTTACATTTTTTTTTTTTTTTTGAGATATTGCTTACGTGTTTTGAGAATCAGTCTACTCGTTTGGAAAGACTCCTTGCGTGTTTGGAGAGACAGTGTACGTGTTTGGGGGGACAGCTTATCCGTTTGGAGAAACAGTATACATGATTGAGAGACAGCTTACATGTTTGGAGAAACAGTGTACGTGTTTGGATACCTAGCTTACGTGTTTGGAGCAACAACTTACGTGTTTGGTGACTAAATAAAAAGCAGCTAGTATGCTCGAGTAATGTTTAGAATATAGGGTATTCTAAGAAAAATACGGTGTTGTGATAAGTTTCAAACGAATAGGTAACAGATAGGTGTTTTTTCAAACAGGTACAGTAGAACCACGATTATCCGTGCTCATCGGGACCGAAGCTGCCACGGATAAGCGAAAAAAACGGATAACCAAAAGTATGTTTTTTAACGAAAATAAGAAAAACATTTATGTTTAATATTTATTTACTAATAAATCGGTGTGACCAACCGCTCGATGCACCAAAGTTCCTTAGATATAAAATTTTAGGTGAATCTGTCTGGCTTGCTGTGTGCACATTGAACTAGAAAGTAGCACGCCGTCTCACCTTTTTTTGTGAAACAGTTTGACCATTTTTCATGTTTTTTTAATGTAATTTTTTCTCTGATTGCTAGTACGATTCTTGTAGGTTTTTTTTTGTCCATTTTGAAGCACCTAACCTCTACATAAGTTAACAGGCAAACGTTCAAATACAGTGAATCTCTCCTTGCTGACAGCACCAATAAGCGGACAGCTCCCATAACTAGACAAATTTTGTTGAATCGAATGTAATTAATCATTTGAATTTCCGGTATATGTTTTATTATATGATTTAAAAATTCATATTTTGGTTGATATAGTGTCTTGGAAAATATATAAATGTTTTCGTAACCCGTTTCCTTCAAATAATAAACTGAGCAGACGATTTGTTTTACCACAACCGGATGGGCTGCAAATGTTCGGCCTAATTGTGTTTGGCAAAAGCACATCATGTCGTCGTTGTGTCGATTCAACATTCGAGCAGAGACCGTCTGGGTTGTTTAAAGGGGAGGGGGGATAAAGATGGGTGATTGATGATCTTCATGTTGAAAGATACTGAAAGATAGGGCATAAATGACAATAGATGATTATCAATTTATAGTACATTATCATACATTATCATCCGCACGATTAGTTAAATGGATTAGAATGTTCAACAGGTGTCTATAATCGTTAAACATGGCCAGGATATATGTTGTTCATCAGATCAAATCATTCGTGAGGTAATTTTTTATTTCATGTTTGGAGAAACTGCTTTCATGTTTGGAGAAACAATTTTCATGGCTTTAGAAATTGATATATAATCCTCACGATTGGTTAAATGGATTAGAATGTTCAACAGATGTCTCTAATCGTTAAATCATGGCCAGGATATCTGTTGTTCATCAGTTAATCATTCGTGAGGTAATTTATTACTTTATGTTCTTTAAAAAATTGGGTTTGGATTTGTGTTGGGTTGGTTGGGTTTGACTTTTGGGTTGGGCTGAGTTGGGCTTAGAATGTACTCACATAATTACGCTCGAATGGGGTAGGTGCTTTTAGGATAAGTGGGGGTTTTCACAAATAGTTTTCACTAGTTAAGTTTTAGAAATTGATATATCTTCCTCACGATGGTTAAATGGATTACAATGTTCAACAGATGTCTCTCATCGTTAACTCATTGATCGTGACATCTGTTGTTCATCTGTTCAAATCATTCGTGAGGTAATTAATTATGTAGGTAGCTGTTTTCTCAAACGCTTGGCTGTTTTCTCAAACAGGTAAGCTGTTTTCTCAAACAGCTAAGCTGTTTTCTCAAACAGCTAAGCTGTTTTAAAAAAAACAGGTAAGCTGTTTTCTCAAACAGGTAAACTGTTTTCTCAAACAGGTAAGCTGTTTTTACAAACAGGTATGCTGTTTTCAATAACAGGTAAGCTGTTTTCAATAACAGGTAAGCAGTTTTCAATAACAGGTAAGCTATTTTCAATAACAGGTAAGCTGTTTTCAATAACAGGTAAGCTGTTTTCCATAACAGGTAAGCTGTTTTCTCAAACAGGTTAGCCGTTTGGTTGGGATGGGTTGGATTTTTTGGGTTTTGTGGGATTTTGGGTTGGTTGGCGGTGTTGGCGGTGTGGTCTAGACCCGGCGTGTTTTAGATTTTTGGAGGGGTTGGTTGGGTTTGTATTTTGGATTTTGTGTTGGGTTTGAATTTTGGGTTGGGGTGGTTGAGTAGGGTTGGGTTGGGCTGTTTTGGGTAATTTTTATTTCATGTTTAGAGAAACAGCATGTGTTTAAATTTTGGGTGGGGGTGGTTGAGTAGGGTTGGGCTGAGTTGGGTTTGGATTTTTGGTTTTGGATTTTGGGTTGGGTTGGTTTGGTTTGTATTTTGTATTTTTGCGTTGGGTTTGGCAGGTTGGGTTTAAATTTTGGGGTGGGTGGTTGAGTAGGGTTGGGTTTGACTTTTGGGTTGGGTTGAGTTGGGTTGGGTTTGGATTTTGGATTATGGGTTTGGATTTTGGGTTTTGGGTTGGTTGGCTGGGTTGGCGGTACGGCTAGCGGTACGGCGGTACTGTCGGTATGGTCCAGACCCCGCGTTACTATACTACTTAAAATATATTCACTAAATGTAAATAAATTCTCTAAATTTAATTTAAATTTACATTTAGGACGAGCATGTATTTTGTATGAAGGACAATGGAAATTTTATATCTGTATTTACTTTACAGCAGTTAATGTTCAATTATCTTTCATGACATCTAATACATGCTTGACAACCAAAATAATTTAAATTATAGCAATATATACTCTCACGTTTCTGCCGCAAAACAATTTTTTTCAGAAAGTAAATTACTTTTTCAATTCATTAAAAAGTTACAGCCGTTTTAATTATTAACAATATCTTATTTTAAACGGCTCCAACTTCAGAAGGAACAGAGAAAACCAATAAGACCATATGAAACATATTACTTTCTACTTTCTAGAAAAAAAAACAAAACATTTTGGTATTTTCTTTTGTTCATTTGTTAAGTCAAATTATTAAAATTTTACGTATAATTAATAATTTTTTATTGTTGTAATATGTATTTATTGTGCTTCATTTTTGGTTTTGCATTGTTTGATAACTAATTAATTTTTTATTTTTCTTTTTTTGTTAATATTTCAAAGAGCTCTACAGAACACAAAACACTACCTGAAGGCACCAGACCTGCTGTTAAATCAAATAATCGAAGTAAATCCACATAGAATGTTTCTGTGTTTTTTTAAAACACCCGCTATACAGAGCCCTCAGCACCATCTTCCGGCGACTAGTGTACTCTCGCTGTAGCTGACGCGCACACATAACCTGATATATTTTACTTGTTACGCATGTATCTTGTCCAGTAGACGCATGAAATAGATTAATTGTTAAGTTTGATTAAGGTAAAGTCCTCAGTATGTACGTAAGCTTAATGTTATTTATTTATTTGTGTAACTTATTTTTAGAATAGATAATTAGACCTGTGATAAAGAAATATTTCATCGACATTGCACATAACCCCAAAGATTGACCACATGACGCCCCCTTTTAATTTTCAACACAGCAACTGACGGTAATTATCGATATCGATGCCGTTCGAACCGTATGTAGTACAAATTGTTAAAATTATGTCTATTTATCGTAGCGCGGCCTGAAGACGAGAATATGGTTTCTCGAAACATGTAGCCACAAGAACAAAATAAAACAAAACATTGGAAATATCTACATCTTTTATTTAATAACATTGAATCCAGTGGAATGGAGAAGGTTATCTCATTAATAGACAAAGCGGAGCTATCCGACATCCTCAAACAGCTGCAGAAAACGATGAGACGTCATGATAATTCCGAACATATTGACTTCCTGCAACAGTCCCTGAAACAAGCTTTTAGAATCAAAACCCCGAAGAACTTTAATCACCACAAAACCTACTTGGAAATGCGCGTACTAACTATTCGACTTAAAGAACACTGGCGAGAGAAAGACACCATAGATAAGAAACTAAAATATCTCCACAGAGTCCTAACGCAAATGCTCCACTACGCGGAATACACTAGTATTATAGAGAAACTCGATGAAAGGATATATTACGAGAAATTTGAGGAGAACTAAAACTGCACAGCCTTATAAATCGAGAGGAACGAGGACATGTCCACACACAGAAAGAAGTCTTTCATGTGAAGAGAATCACTAAAGAAGAGACCAAGTATACACTGGACCTGAATACTGACCAGTGTGACCATCAGTTTGCAGCACGATACACCAATATGACTACAACCATATTCGACGAAGAAGAGGAAAAACTGCTCGACATGGGCCACAAATTTTCCGTAAACCAGAATAACTACAACAACATAGACACTGCCATAGACCTCGAAACACAACTGTCCAGGCACCAAGATTTCCAACAGATAAAAAATGAAGTAGTTACTACCTTGAAGAGGACCAATTCCCGAGACCACACAAAGAGACAACAGCCCATCAAGGAGAAAGAGACTATTCAACGAATTAAGAATAAGATCTCCCAGAACAACATAACCATCACTCATGGTGACAAAAACGCAGGTCTGGTGCTTTTGCCTACTAATTTGTATATTGATAAGACACTCTTGTTTTTTGAAGACAATAACATCACTAGCCTTGATAAGAATCCCATGAACAAACTCACTAAATGTGTCAGAGATATTTATAAAGAAACCCTCCCCACCTTAAAGAAATTTAAACATAATACCTACAACATAATAGAGATGCATCCAAGACATCCTTTACAGTCTCATCAAATTGCACAAGGAAGACAAAGGCATAAGACCTATTGTCACTAACATCAATACCCCAACAGGTAAACTTGCTAGATGCCTTCAGCAGATTATTCAGCATGATTTCCATTTCAATTCCCAATATTCCATTAAAAACACTAAAAGCCTTATTGACAAGATCAGAAACATTCAAATTACCAAAAAATGTAAACTAATTTCATTCGATATCAAAAATCTCTATACAAATATCCCTATTGTTGACACCATCAAAATAATTAACAATTTCCTTGAAAACAATTTTCATCAGCTCCCCCATGTAGATTACTTTGACGTGTGTAATCTCATTGACATCTTGCGTGTGGTCACTAAACAAAATTTTATGATCTTCAAAGATAAATACTACAGAATGCATGATGGCTTGCCCATGGGCTCCTCCATTTCTGGCTTGATGGCTGAGTTTTATGTTGATGAGATTGAAAGGGATATTTTTTCAAGCAAGTATGAATTTATAACCAATAACATACTTTTTATGGCCGTTATGTTGATGACATTTTTGTTATATATGACGGGAATAAGGCACAAATATCAGCCCTCCATAATATCCTTAATAACCTTAGTAAGTTGGAATTCACTCTTGAAATGGAACAGAACAACGAATTACAATTCCTCGACATTACCATTAGCAAAGATTTGATTTCCAACAGTCTTGATTTTCAAGTATTCAGAAAACCCACTACCACTGACATTGTCATACCCTGCAGCTCATTTGACTCCACATCCAATAAACAAGCAGCCTTCCGCTATTTTTTCAATCGTGTTTCTACACTCCCCCTTAATAAATGTAATTTTGGCCAAGAGATCTACACTATATATCAAACAGGTAAAAACAACGGTTACAGCACTCAATTTTTGCAAAATATCTACAATAGAGTCCACCAAAAAAATATATTAAATTATTTATATCCACACTTTAACATTAATACCAGATTCATCTCGCTTAACTATCAAGGACACACTTCATATTTATTACAAAACATTCTGAAAAAGCACAACATTCAAATTTCATTTAGAGCCCCCCAAAAGTTAAGTAACCAAATTATAAATAATAGAAGACCGATTGAAAGATTAGCACGCAGTGGCATTTATAAAATTAATTGTCCAGAATGTAATATGCACTACATCGGACAGATAGGACGTCAAGTGGGCGCTCGATTCAAAGAACATCTGAGAGACCGCAATTCCTACGTCTACAAGCATATCCAAGATACACAACATAAAATCCTAATTGACAATCTCACGTTACTTCACCATATGAGAAAATCACAAAAGATGAACCTGTACGAACAACTTCAGATAACAAAACACTACCTGAAGGCACCAGACCTGCTGTTAAATCAAATAATCGAAGTAAATCCACATAGAATGTTTCTGTTTTTTAAAAACACCCGCTATACAGAGCCCTCAGCACCATCTTCCGGCGACTAGTGTACTCTCGCTGTAGCTGACGCGCACACATAACCTGATATATTTTACTTGTTACGCATGTATCTTGTCCAGTAGACGCATGAAATAGATTAATTGTTAAGTTTGATTAAGGTAAAGTCCTCAGTATGTACGTAAGCTTAATGTTATTTATTTATTTGTGTAACTTATTTTTAGAATAGATAATTAGACCTGTGATAAAGAAATATTTCATCGATATTGCACATAACCCCAAAGATTGACCACATGACGCCCCCTTTTAATTTTCAACACAGCAACTGACGGTAATTATCGATATCGATGCCGTTCGAACCGTATGTAGTACAAATAGTTAAAATTATGTCTATTTATCGTAGCGCGGCCTGAAGACGAGAATATGGTTTCTCGAAACATGTAGCCACAAGAACAAAATAAAAAAACATTGGATATATCTACATCTTTTATTTAATAACATTGAATCTAGTGGAATGGAGAAGTTTATCTCATTAATAGCTCTACAGAAGCTTTATTGTAATATAGTTCCAGTTCAATAAGCACACATTTTTCATTTACTATAGATTAGCTGGAACATTATTGGAAATTTTATTTCTAAATTTGTTTTCTAAATAAATTAAGAGGCGTGCATTAACAACGATAATAAGTTAAAAATAACATTTTGACAAATGAATTGTGTACTGTTGTAAGGTTAGCTAAAATGCATATACATTAAAAATAAAGGTCTTTTTAATTTCCAAACAATATAAACTATAACTGAAAATGTTTAACGACATACTTTGTCAAAGTAATATTATAAGTTAATAATATGGTTACATACAGGCGGGATGTAAATTTTAAATATATCAAAAATTACAGCCACAACCTGGATTTGAACCAAGGCCCTTTGCGTCGCTAGCACAATGTCAATAGCGCAGATGGAAGAGTGCATTGTATTAGCATAGGTCCCTGGTCTATTAGCATAGACGCATAGGTCCCTGGTTCAAATCGTCAAGTTGTTGGTTTCTCTTACGTATAGCTTTTATTGCATATGATTGTGAGTAATTAATATGCAATAAAAGCTATACGTAAGAGAAACCAACAACTTTTCTTTCTGAAGCGTCTCCTTTTGGGAAATTATATACCCGTTACCAACACAATTTATACTCATCCCAGGTCAAATTTGATGAAATAATTTTTATGTTGTATAAATGTTCTTTTAGATGGTCGTATATTTTTCTTTTATTTATTTTATTTTTTTTTTTAATAATAATTATAACATATTTATATTCCATCAAAATTCGTCGAAAATTTAGAGCTTGCTTCCAAAAATTTCTGTAAATTAGTGATATACATAATTGTCATTATTTTCAGTTGTCAGATATTTGAAACATATTGCTGTAAAGTAAATACAAAATAATAATATAAAAAAAATATTAATGATACATTCATGCTATACAAAATACATACTCCTTTCTGTTTATTAAGTTAAACACTGCATAATATCGTTGAAGCTAAATATCTCGAAAACACCAGTAAATCACAATTAACAAATTAGCATAAAGACAGACTTAAACCAATTTAATTTTAATTTATTTCTATTTTGTGAATAAATGTTAATACATATGTCAGTTCTGAAATAACCTGAAAAGTAAAAATATTGACAACAACAAATTGATTAAACAAAAAAAGCTATTAGATGCAATAAGGTTGTATAATTTGTTGTGTTTTATGCATTATCTTGAAATGAGATTTTCTTTTCATGTAATCGAAAATTTTTATGTTTATTAATATAAAATTAACGTCATATTTAATAAAAATACAATTACATTGCAATGTAGGAATTACATTAATTAATTACACATTAAGCTAATAAACAGAAACATATAAATCACTATAAACCAATTCAAAGCATTCGAACAAGGTTTCGCAAATAATAAATTTCCGATATACGAGTTGAAGCGTAAACGGGCAATTTTTTGCACTTAGCGGCCGAGCGGTCGACCACAATAACAAAAAACTTGTACTTGGATGTATCATCGACACGCTGCTAAAATATTTATAGAACTTACTTAATTCCAAGAGTGTACAGGTCTAATTGGCCTGCTGGTCGACCTAGGTAGATCGCCGAAGCGTTAAGAGAGAGACAAAAAGCCCGGATGCGCTAGGTTCTATGCTTAAGAGCATAGAACTTAGCGCGAACCTAGCATAGAACCTAGCGAACCTAGCATAATCACGCGCCATCTATTGCTTCGAAGCGTAACCTCAACAGCGACATGATGAGAAGTAGCCGTCCGGTGACCGCGTCGCGAAGCGCGCGGCCGTCGCCTAGCAACCTAGATCGGCTGCCATGGCGACGAGGTACAGTCCCAATCGATAATTCATAAATTTAGCCGAATCGAGGCAAAAAATAAGGAGAACTGGGCCGAAAATTGACAAAATGGAAAGCGTAAACACTGTAGAATAAAATTTGAGTCAGGGAACGGACACACATCAAGCGTATAGCGGAGCGGAAAGCGTTTTCTGTATGTTCCAACATATAGAAAACGCGTTCCGCTCCGCTATACGCTCGATGTGTGTCCGTGTCCTAAGAAGTTATATTACAAAACATAGTGAATTTTATCTTAATGTATTTGCAAGAAATCGGCCATGGAACACGCCAGGGCTAGACATTTAGGTACTTTAAACACGAATTTGAGAAAAACATAATAAATCTACCATTATGGGCCATGTACTAAACAAGATTCTTCATGTGTCATTGAACACTGTTTGTTAAAATATATTTTGCTAGTCACCAAAAAGACCTCTTGTCGTAGAATGACCCATATCCAAATTATTTCCGTTATTTTACGTTTAATTATAAGAATCAAACCGTCATATCAGTTCCTATTGAGACACTATCATTTAACTGCATAGCGGCAGCATATAGAAAACAGATGGCAATCATCATTTCATTGATACTGAAAAACAAGTAAGGCTGTATCATACCAATTGACAACTCTCTTACTTTTTACAGCGTCAGCAGTTCGTAGTTTGCTGGAATAAAGACACATAACGAGGCCCAAAAAGAAAGCTGTAACATCTTGATTTACAGCTCACTTGCTGAATATCCGAAATAACGCTTATATACCGCGTCCGGCACTTACTTGGATACAAAAAAAAAATATTATTAAATTTTCATTGTCTTGAAACTAAAATGCAAATGTTACAATGTAATTATTTGCTTTCATGTACCGGGTGTTACCAAAGCTATGAATTACGCTAGTATACAAAAGTACCTTTATGTGCAAAGCCATACTCTTATTTGAAAAAAGTATTAGAAATATTAGATGTCATCAAATACGAAATTATAAACACCTCCATTGCATAGACATGGGCTTTTTATTAACAATTAACATTTTTATTACCAATTTTTCAGAATTTGTTTTTTTATATATCTGGATTGTATTAAACCTAAAATGCAAATATAAGAATGTAAGTATTTGCCTACATGTACCGGATGTTAACAAAACTATGAAAAACACCAAGAGTAAAGTACCTTTAAGCTGAAAGATATGCAAGAATTTTATTTTGAAATATCACAGGTCTTTAAATACGAAATTAATAATACTTTCTCCGTTGCACATAGCGCGTCAAAACTATGAAAAACTATTAAGAGTAAAGTACATTTATTTTAAAAGCTATGCAAAAATATTATTAGAAAAAAGTGTTTAGAAATATTAGAGGGCATTAAATACGAAATTATAATCTCCTTCGTCGTTACATGAACACCAGGTGTATGCAGACCCGGCGCGAGAATTTTTTCTTGTGTCTGCGAAATACTGTTTGGCGCCTTTCAATGAAAATGTTTAGTTTACTCTCCACCTCTTATTTGACGCCATAAGTTGCAAACTTTTTTAAATAGAATTATACAAAATTTCCCTTAATTTCTTGTTTTTCGTACTTTCATAGCCTGGTTTCTTGTTAATTTGCTAACTTAAACATCAAAATTTTGATAAAATAAGTTAGTTAGAAACTTTATTCATAAGTATTTTACGTCATAGCCTCCTTTAATTTCCTATATTTGCTGTTAAAGAAACAAGGCGATGCACAAAAAAACTACTTGCACCAACATTTTCAGAAATTAGATAGAACCAAAAGGAGGTTGTAAAAAACCTACAAACATGAACGCATTTGCAAACATTTACCGTTTCCGAAATATGCCGTTCTCATAATGATAACAATATGTTTTCTACAGTTTTCTTATATTAAGTACCGTAACTTAATAATAATAAAAACAAACGATATCTGAAGGCACTGCCACACTATACGAGTATGTGGTCAACGTTTGTCATCGGTGATGATTCGCGTATCTTTACCTAACCCCGGGTATTCATCCACCTCACTCATTGAACATTGGTTCCATGCATAACACGCCAAGCAGTGTTACGGCGCTTTTCTCTTATCGATCCTCCCTTACCTCACTCGCCTCTCTCCTTAAGGTCCCTCGTTGTCCCTGCCAGCTCAGCTGAAGAAGGGAGCGGTTCTTCGGAAATTTATAAGGCGCCACGTGCTTAACCTGAGAGAGGGAAAGCTCCAACACGGAGAGCCAGATGTTGATTTGAAAGAACACAAATGAGATGGAGTACAATCGAGAAATGTATTAAATAAAAAAAAAACAAGATATAAGGAGAAGTTGAAATAAATTGGAGGATATGTAATAATGGTGGACACGCAAGTCCACAATCGTATAGAAAATAATCGTACGCCAAAAATTTACCATAAATGGCTCAATCTGTGACCACAAATCATTAGATCAACCATCAACGAAAACCCAAAACAAATAATTAAAGTTGGAAATCTCAACGCTTAAATAAATAAAATTCAAACATAAGCGCGAAAGCCGTCAGTCGAAATGGCCATATCGTACGTACGCGTTAGGTATCCGGCATGTGCCGAGCGAAAACAAAATTAAAAAAAAAGAAAAACTCGTCGTTGATTCCGTTGAGTACAACAGATCGTACAAAATCTTAAACGTAACAAAAAAATTAAAAAAAGGAAAGCAGAACTCAGTGAGGTCTTAAATTTCACGTCTCCAAAATAAGATTGACGTTAAAGTGACGTTACGTGGACTGGAAGAGTCCCACCAAAAAAAAAAATATATATAGCAGCGTTACAACAAAAAACTAAAAGAGTTAAAGAATTAAAACAAATCGCAATAAATTTTACGTGAAGCGTACCAAAATTCCATCCACAATCCCCAAAATCGCAAATATCACCTACGTAAACCAGTAACATAAGCCCGGTTAGGTTCGTAACACAAACGACAAATGTCGGACAAAAATTGTAGGTTATATTCCGATCGCGCATGCAAGGGGAGGTTAAGTACGTTGAACCCTATCGTCTCTTCCGATAGTAACCCTCCGAACGTTTAGTGAGGTTAGAATAAACTTCCGCAGTAGAGCTAGGTTAGAAGCTCTTCCGAAGCTGAGTGAGGTTATGAACTGTTCCGACGTTAAACGGCTACGACGGACGGTCGACGGAGCTGACGGTTCAATAGTTCGTCGGATCTCGGAGGTAAATTAAAGCACACTACCTTAACTTGCAAAAAAAGGTTCCTAAACCTCGTCAAGGCTGGCAGTCGACGGAAGAAGAATCCTCGTTATACGTTTCTGCGGAGTTCCACGGTCCAACGTCCAACGAAAAGCGCTCCGGAAGGCTAGCAGTCGATGTATGGGCCTCTATCGCAGATGGACATCGAATTTGGAGGGTTTCGATCCACAGCTCCGGTGCAGTCGACGGGAATTCAACAGACAGACGCGCTCCTTAGCCCAGAAGCACAGCCGAACGTAACTCCTAAGTAATCAAGCCGCAAATCAGACACGTGTTCAGCGGAAATGAAAGAAAAGTGGAAAAACTTACCCCACTTGGGGAAAACCAAATCCGCCACAACGAATGCCGATAGGCCGCGTACCACAGTCTCAAATCTAGAAGGCTCCTCAAAAAAAAAATCCGTACAGGACGCCGGATAACCCTTCAGTTAGAACAAATTGCGGCAGATAGCGAAACAACAGCACGTCTTGTTACGTTGAAAATAGAGCTGCGAATGAACGTCAGAACTGGCGTCTCTCACCAGAAAACCTACAGGGCACCAACCTCCAAATCAAAATGTCCCCAGAAAAGAATTGCGTCGCTCTAAAACCGCTACAAATTAAACTACAAAAACTCCTGGAAAACCATGCTAGTCCGTACAGAAACTAAATCCCGAAATAACAAATAAAACAAGAAGCAAACATGGAAGTTACGTATGTCAACCAAACTCACAAAAAAAGGTTATACGCATTGACCAAGTAAACAAACAAAACTGAATTTACACAATTACCGCAAATACCGTACCTATCAACGTGAAACTAAAAAGGAAAGATGCGGAAAATTACGGCCGTCAATTCAAGGTAAGTCCCATGCAGAACGGTGGTCAAATAACGGAGAAAAATCAAGAAACTGAACAATTTTTGCCAACCATGGACAATTAAGCCCCAACCGTATAGACAACCAACCGAACACACGCCAGTGGTCGCAAAACAAAATTTGACCGTAACAAACCCCACCCTTTCCTCAAAAAAAAAAAAAATAAGTGCTGCAAGGCACTGGGAATAAGCGACACAATTCACAAAGACGAAAGCACAAAACCGTTTCCCCACCAACACCGACGAGCCGTGACAATACCTGGATCAAAACTCCTATCCTTAAACCTAACTTAAAGATGGTGTCTGGGATAACCGACGACGCCCAAGCCAGCGCGTAGATCGCAGGGGTGAGATCTTAAAACATAAAAGGGGACCACACAAATAGAGAGGAAGGGATTCTGCATTGCGCTCCAGTCGAGCGACTGGACCCTCGTATACAGAATCAGGATAGAACCGTCAAGACGGTAAGAAGAAAGGAAGAGAGCTCATCCCAGGACCAACGCACAGCCCGACCACCGCCAGCCAACCCAACCACCACAGAAACAGAATGTCGGGAACAAAGCCCAAAACAAAAAAGGTACCACCCGTAAACAAAAAATACACCATAAGACCTGACTGCCTAGGAGGGATAACTACCCTCTGGGTGGTGGTACTCGAAAGATCTAAAAGAATCCAAAAGTTCCACGAGAGAAGTTCCCGTGAAACCTTGCGAGCAATGCTCGACATTTGTGATCCAAAAGTGCGAAGGCTAAACCAAGCCATGGCGGAACACAAACCAAAACCAAATAGAGAAGCATTCCACGCGTTGGGAATGGCTTCCTTCCAACTTCCTTTGCAGGAGACGATGTTGTGCCGGAGAAAACTGGGTCCCTTCACGCAGGTTCACGGTGACGGTATTATATGCCCCCAGTCACAGGCACCATCCGGAACTCTTACTACCGAAGACTGACTCCTAAAAGAGATAAACCCAAATCGCGCTGGGAGAACGCACATAAGACGGAACAACAAGATACCCGGCACAAGCCACTAAAACTCTCCTAGAAGATTTCCAACCTGACCAGAAGAAAACATCGCAAATAAATCCGCTAACGCGACGATAAATCCTCTTCAGGCTCAGAGTTGTCAAGAGGGAAAAACTACACGATCCTCTTTACTGGACTTGTACCAGACGCAAGATTCAACGATGGCAAAATTCGTCCACCCTCACATAGGGCACTTCACTGTCTCCGGACTTGTACCGGACGCCGGAAAACGCGGTGGAGAAATTCCTAACGCCCTCATCCACAGGGCACCAGCCTCCTAATCTTCGTGGTTGGCTTTCAGGTCCTTAGTATGCCAAACGCCCAAAATCCGCCCATTGTCCGGGTTCTTCAGCTCGTAGGTCGTAGCTCGTAGGTGACACACGCTGATGGATCATGTACGAGCCCAGAAACTTGGGAGCAAGCTTTGCGGTGAAGTACTTCGCTGCGTCAGATAGTGCAAAATTCCGTCTCCAAACCAGCTGGTTAGGGTAGTACGGTACGTCTCGTCGCCTAAAGTCGTAGCGCTGCTTCGTCGCCCTGGGAGGCCTTCAGAAGACGTGTCCTTATATCCTGATATAACTTAGAGAAATTCTTGGATCTCGTAAGCGGATCATTTTTTCCCGTTTCTTCACGCTCGTCAACCTCCAAGGTAGCTCGTTGGACTCCTGTCAGACGCATCTCCCGACCAAAGTTGACGAAGTAAGGCGTCATACCAGTCACCTCGTGTTTGGCCGTTCTTATGCAGCATGCTATTCTTTGCAACTACTTGTCCCAGTCCCGGTAATTATCCGCCACGTACGAAGCAATCATCGTCTTTATCACCCTGTTAACTCGCTCGGTAGGATTGGCTTGGGGATAATAATTGGCGGTATACGATATGCTCACGCCATACTCCTCCATTAGTCTTCTGAAATCCTTACTACTGAACTGCACCCCGTTATCGCAAATTATCTCCTTGGGCGCTCCAAAGAGAAGTAGTACATGTTCCTCAATGTAACGGACGACAGCAGCAGCAGTGGCTGTTGTTAAGGAAAACATCAGACAGAATTTGCTAAACGTACCACACACTACCAAAATGTGCGCATACCCATGTGACGACCTGGGCAAGGGACCCATGAGATCGGTGCTAATTACTTCGCACGGACGAGTAGCGGGGGTCCTTCCGGCCATCAAGCCTCCAGGTTTTCGTTGCTCCGGTTTATGGCTGATGCACATATGGCATCGTCGCACATAGGTGGCCACATCGCTCCGCATCTTCGGCCAGTAGTACTGGTCGCTCAGTCGACCAAAGGTCTTGTATACTCCCGCATGCCCAGATGTCGGTACGTCATGAGCTTCCCGCAACAGATATTGCCGTTTCGGCTTCGGAACCACCAACTTCCAGTTGTCAGCATCCGACGTTAATTCGGGGTAAGCTGCACGCACGTACTTGTATAGGCGCCCATCCTGAACACGCCACCGAGAATACTTAAGTGGGGAAGCGTCTACCCTGTCCAGCATTCGTCCATACCATCGATCCCGCTGCTCACCATCCGGTGTTTCGGCAGCCAGACCGGATAACTTAGGCACCGCCCTCGATAAGGCATCTGGCACAGCGTGGTCTTTCCCCTTCCGATGCTCGATGACGTAGTCGTACTGCTGTAATCGGACAGCCCATCGTGCCAATCGTCCCGAGGGATCCTTCAACCGATTCAACCAGATCAAGGAGTAGTGGTCGGTGATCACAGGGAAACGGGTTCCTTCCAGATATGGTCTCAGTTTTTCGATGGCAAGACACGGCAAGTACGGCAAGACACTCTCGCTCTACCGTACTATAATTCTGTTCTGCGCGGGACAAGGAGCGACTCAGATAACATACAACTTTTTCACCCTCGGGGTGGTTCTGAGAGAGAACAGCTCCAACGCCATACTGGGAGGCATCTGTCTGTAACACGAATGGTAACCCATAATCCGGGCAGGAGAGCACGGGAGCGGAAACCAGACATGCCTTAACCTTTGCTAAAGCATCCTCACAGTCGAAGGTCCACCGGAAGGAGCGGCTCTTTTTCAAAAGACCGGTCAAGGGAGCCATAACCCTAGAAAATCCGGGGACAAAACGCCTGTACCAGGAGGCCATTCCAACTATCCGTCTCACCTCAGAGGCCGTTTTCGGGGAGGGAATGTCCAAGATAGCTGTGACCTTATCGGGATTCACATGCAGACCCTTCTGGTCCACCACATAGCCAAGGTACTTCAATTCAGAGGGACAGAACTGACACTCTTGTCAGAACTGTCTCCAAAATCCTAAAGTGGTCCTCAAGTGATTGGGTGACGATAATAATATCGTCGAGATAGACAAAAACGTTCGGCTCCAAGTCGGCCCCCAAAACACGATCAATGAGTCTTTGCCAAGTCGCTGGGGCATTATGTAATCCGAAAGGCATCCGACAAACTGGAATAAACCTCGATTGGGAACAGTAAATGCGGTGAAAGGTCGAGAACCTTCTCCCACCGGACCTGCCAATATGCAGACTTGATGTCCAAGGAAGTGAAGTAGCGGGCGTCACGCAGCTTGTCCAAAGTACTCGACACATAGGGTAGAGGGTACGCATTTCTACGGGTTACCTTATTTAGCTGGCGATAGTCGACGCAGAATCGGTAGGACCCATCCTTTTTCTTGATAAGAAGTATCGGTGACGACCAGTCACTTTTTGAATGTTCTATGACCCCGTTTTCCAACATCTCATCAAGCTCCCTACCGATATGCTGCTGCATGACAGGGGATACCGGATAGTAGCGTTGCTTGATAGCAGGCGCATCGGTTTGGATCACATGTTCTACCAAATGGGTACAGCCCAATGTCTTCGACGACTTCTCAAAAGCTCTGTCCAACACCACCTTCAGGGCCCCTGCCTGTTGGCTCGACAATTCGGTATGTGCCTGGATTTGGCACACGTCCCCAGTTTGGGGCGCGGACCAAGCAAACTTCCACTCATCTCTTCGTAAATCCGGTACAATACCCATACGGATCCAAAAGTTCACACTTAAAATCAACACATGGGGAAGATCGGGGACAACCAACACGTCAAGAACCACAGCACGATCCCGAAGAACCATCGGTACCCAGACTTCGGCATTTCTCCCCATTCGCCACGGTGCAAATGGCCCGTTCGTTGGCTCGCCTAAGTGATTAAATAGGGCCCAGCCTGGTCCAACCATCACAGTACGGGTCGCTCCGGAGTCCAATAATCCCAGAATTCGGAGATCAAAAATTTGGATATCTAGATATGGTCGCTGGTCGTTCTGGACATGTGTCAGCACGTAGTTGATAACTACCTTCTGGGGATACAAGACCGCCTTGCTGTTGGAGGGGGACGTTCGGCGGTCATCTAGCGTCTACCGGTTTCGTTTCCCGAACATTTACAAGTCGCAGCGGTCTCATCAAGTTTACCACACAGGTAACAAAACTTGCCCTTCCTTTCCTGTTGACAGTCTCTGTGGCGATGTCCCTGTTGACGGCAATTTCAACATGTCAAATTCTTCCCCGAGGGTCGGTTATATCCAGGGCTCGGTCTCGACTCCACGGTGTCAACGGACGTACCCACATATGCCAGGTCAGGCTCCAATGCCTTACCCCGTCTTGGCGGTGGCTCAAAGGTCTCTAAGGCATTCTTCCTCGCCTCCAGTCGTCGCCCCAACCGCCGCAGTTCGGCGGTATCCTTGATTTCCAGCAGGGCCAGGTGCTGCTGATAAAAAGGCTGTAGGTTACGCAACAAGATCTTAAGCCTCCCGGTCTCCGGAAGCCGGGTACTGAGTCGCCCAAATAGGTTCGCCATGACGGCCAGGTACATCCCTATTGACTCGTCAGGTCCCTGAGTCCTCCGTCTGATTTCTTCATAGAGCCTATCTTCATAGTCGACGGGTAAGAACTGGTCCTTGAGCGCTTGGGTCAAGTCTGTCCAGCCGTTGAACTCCCGTCGACTCGCTCGGTACCATATCAGAGCCTTACCTACAAACAAATCGATGGCCGTCAGATACAGTTGAGCCAGCGTCACACCCCGTGCCTCGCGAAGTTCTTCTAGTCGTTCAAGGAAAGCGTTGAGAGAGAGAGAGCGTCTCTATCTCCGGAAAACTTTATTGCCCATTGAGCAACAGGTACCACTTTCCCGGTGCCAGGGACCGAAACTACAGCCGAAGTCGCCGAAGCAAACGGACTATCATCGAGTTCCTACGTTTCGGAGTCAGTCTCCGCCAAGTCGACAGCAGACAAATCTAGAGGCGCTCCGAGCATCGATGCAGAGTGTCCTGAGCAGCGACTCGCCTTTCGCTCCAGGTCATCAAGATGTGTCATCAGCTGCACCAAAACGGTGACTCGTTAGGATTCCTGCTCCTTCGAGGGTTTGCTTCGCTTTGCTCGTCCGATGGCGCAATTCAGCTTCGTAAGGATTCTCCGGTAACCGGAGCTAGTAGTCACATCTCGGAAATCATCGACGGCAGCCGTCAGTTCAATCAACTTGGTCTCTAACGCCTCCTTATCGGCAGCAAACGGAACGGAGTAGGCAGGATAGCCAGTCTTCCCGCCTTTCTCATACTTCAGAAATCCTCTGAGGGTGCGTCGCATGGCATCAACGGTAGCAGTCTCCGCAGTACCCCTCCATAACAGCTCATATGCCAGCTCATCCTGGCTCAACCGGCAAATCTCCATCCTCTCCGTCATGGTGGTCTCAAAACCCTCCAAACTCTTCCTCCAACCTCTCCCTATCGGGCCCCACGTTGGGCGCCAAGTTGTTACGGCGATTTTCTCTTATCGATCCTCCCTTACCTCACTCGCCTCTCTGCTTAAGGTCCCTCGTTGTCCCTGCCAGCTCAGCTGAAGAAGGGGGCGGTTCTTCGGAAATCTATAAGGCGCCACCTGCTTAACCTGAGAGAGGGAAAGCTCCAACAGGGAGAGCCAGATGTTGATTTGAAAGAACACAAATGCGATGGAGTACAATCGAGAAATTTATTAAATAAAAAAAAAAAACAAGATATAAGGAGAAGTTAAAATAAATTGGAGGATATGTAATAATGGTGGACGCGCAAGTCCACAATCGTACAGACAATAATCGTGCACCAAAAATTTACCAAAAATGGCTCAATCTGTGACCACAAATCATTAGATCAACCATCAACGAAAACCCAAAACAAATAATTAAAGTTGGAAATCTCAAACGCCTAAATAAATAAAATTCAAACATAAGCGCGAAACCCGTCAGTCGAAATGGTCATATCGTACGTACGCGTTAGGTATCCGGCATGTGCCGAGCGAAAACAAAATTAAAAAAAAAAGAACAACTCGTCGTTGATTCCGTTGAGTACAACAGATCGTAACAAAAAAATTAAAAGAAGGAAAGCAGAACTCAGTGAGTTCTTAAATTTCACATCTCCAAAACAAGATTGACGTTAAAGTGACGTTACGTGGACTGGAAGAGTCCCACCAAAAAAAAATATATATGTTTATAGCAGCTGTACAACAAAAAAACTACAAGAGTTAAACAATTAAAACAAATCGCAATAAATTTTACGTGAAGCGTACCAAAATTCCATCCACAATCCCCAAAATCGCAAATATCACCTACGTAAACCAGTAACATAAACCCGGTTAGGTTCGTAACACAAACGACAAATGTCGGACAAAAATTGTAGGTTATATTCCGATCGCGCAAGCAAGGGGAGGTTAAGTACGTTGAACTGTATCGTCTCTTCCGATAGTAACCCTCCGAACGTTTAGTGAGGTTAGAATAAACTTCCGCAGTAGAGCTAGGTTAGAAGCTCTTCCGAAGCTGAGTGAGGTTATGAACTGTTCCGACGTTAAACGGCTCCGACGGACGGTCGACGGAGCTGACGGTTCAATAGCTCGTCGGATATCGGAGGTAAATTAAAGCACACTACCTTAACTTGCAAAAAAAGGTTCCTAAACCTCGTCAAGGCTGGCAGTCGACGGAAGAAGAATCCTCGTTATACGTTTCTGCGGAGTTCCACGGTCCAACGTCCAACAAAAAGCGCTTCAGAAGGCTAGCAGTCGATGTATGGGCCTCTATCGCAGATGGACATCGAATTTGGAGGGTTTCGATCCACAGCTCCGGTGCAGTCGACGGGAATTCAACAGACAGACGCGCTCCTTAGCGCAGAAGCACAGCCGAACGTAACTCCTAAGTAATCAAGCCGCAAATCAGACACGTGTTCAGCGGAAACGAAAGAAAAGTAGAAAAACTTACCCCACTTGGGTAAAACCAAATCCGCCACAACAAATGCCGATAGGCCGCGTACCACAGTCTCAAATCTAGAAGGCTCCTCAAAAAAAATCCGTACAGGACGCCGGATAACGCTTCAGTTAGAACAAATGGCGGCAGATAGCGAAACAACAGCACGTCTTGTTACGTCGAAAATAGAGCTGCGAATGAACGTCAGAACTGGCGTCTCTCTAAAACCGCTACAAAATATCCCGGAAAACCATGCTAGTCCGTACAGAAACTAAATCCCGAAATAACAAATAAAACAAGAAGCAAACATGGAAGTTACGTATGTCAACCAAACTCACAAAAAAGGTTATACGCATTGACCAAGTAAACAAACAAAACTGAATTTACACAATTACCGCAAATACCGTACCGATCAACGTGAAACTAAAAAAGAAAGATGCGGAAAATTACGGCCGTCAATTCAAGGTAGGTCCCATGCAGAACGGTGGTCAAATAACGGAGAAAAATCAAGAAATTGAACAATTTTTGCCAACCATGGACAATTAAGCCCCAACCGTGTAGACAACCAACCGAACACACACCAGTGGTCGCAAAACAAAATTTGACCGTAACAGCAGGTTTACTACATACGCCCAGACCATGGTTTCAGACGTATGTCTGCAAAAATTCAACATTTGTTGTTCAGTTTACAGAGTAACTGTGTCTCCTAGCCGGATTTCGAGCAGACATTTTTGTAATAAGTTGAGTAGTATAGTAACGCCAGGTCTGGACCACACCGCCAACACCGCCAGCAGCACCGCCAACACCGTCAACCAATCCATACCCAAAATCCAAACCCAACTCAGCCCAAAAGTCAAACCCAACCAACCCAACCCTACTCAAGCACCCTAACCCAAAATTTAAACCCAACGCAAAATCCAAAATACAAACCCAACCAACCCAACCCAAAATCCAAAACCCAAAGATGTTTCTCCAAACACGAAAGCTGTTTCACCAAACACAAAAGCTGTTTCTCCAAACATGAAAGCTGTTTCTCCAAACACGAAAGCTGTTTCACCAAACACGAAAGCTGTTTCTCCAAACATGAAAGCTGTTTCTCCAAAGACGAAAGCTGTTTCTCCAAACACGAAAGCTGTTTCTCAAAACACGTAACACCAACGCTAACACAGCCAACAAATCCAAAATCCAATCCCAATTCAGCCCAACCCAAAGAGTCAAACCCAACCAACCCAACACAAAATCCAAACCCCAAAAGTAAAAAATTACCTCACGAATGATTTGAACTGATGAACAACAGATGTCATGACCAATGAGTTAACGATGAGGGACATCTGTTGAACATTCTAATCCATTTAACCAATCGTGAGGATGATATATTAGTGAAAACTAATATCTCCCCCACGCATCATAAAAATAACTACCCCATACAACGTACTATAAATTGATCATCATCTATTCTCATTTATGTGCTTTCTTTCGGTATCCTTCAACATGAAGATCGTCAATCATCCATCTCTAGCCCTCCCTTTAACCAACCTACACGCTCTCTGCTCGAATGTTGAATCGACACATCGACGTCATGGCGAGCTATTACCAAACACAATTTATTAGGGCGATCATTTGCGGCCCATCCGGCTGTGGTAAAACAAATCTTCTGCTCAACATATTACGCGGATATTACGCGAGCATACTAAATGTTTGTTGTTTGATATAGCGATACTGAGTGACAGACGGAGCCCGTGTATCTGGTACTAAACTGCTATTTATAATAAAATGTTTTAAAAAATTATCCGTGTGTGTACAATTCTGCGGCTAGTGAAAAAGCTATGAGAGTACAAGCTCAATTTTACACGTTAATTTAAAGGGGTCTAAATTCGTTTTACTTCCGGTCCAGGTAGAAAGAGATAGGCTATATAGTGATAGCACGCGAATTAAAAAAAAAATTAAAATATTTTTATTTATTCATCTATTAGGGTCTTCATTGGTGCATACTTTGGAGATGGAATAAAATTCTGTCTGTAACACGTGATCTTCTCTAAACTGTCAGATGTTGGTATGGAAATGTCAGTTTCTTTATCTTCAAAATGTATATTCCGAGGAAGATTTGTCACTTGTAAACTTTTAAGATTATCTGTATTGGCAGGACCTCGATATTCCCTAATAACCACATGTAATTTATCAGTATTTTGTTTGAGACACACCTTTCCACACCTCTTCACACTCCTCACACCTTCCTCACACCTTTTATCACGTATATGTATACACATTACACAATACACGCCGTAGACAATTATTTTTAGCAGCGGTAAGTAGTCGTAAGTAGGCGCATAAACTGGTTAAATCAACACAACTCAACCTTTTGGAGATTTTATTGATCTTTTAGGCGCCTTTTTATTACGGCGCCTGTGTACGGGGGCACACTTCGCACACGCCACCTGCCGGCGCTGCCTATATGAAATGTCCAAGCTGATTATAATTTCATATTTAAAGCCTTGTAATAATTTGAAATACATTTTCAAGTACTATTTAAGCATAGCTTCAAAGATGAATTAATTTACTGTTGTCATTTTCATATTTTTAGCAACACGCGGTATATGAAACGGAGAAAGTGTTATTAATTTCGTATTTAAAGACCTGTAAAATATTACAGGAAATATCATTTGGAAGTATCAACTTTCAACTTAAAGGTACTTTACTCTTCAGTGTTACTAAGACTTCAGTGTTACTTTCCTCTTCACTAAGAGTGTTTCATAGCTTTGGTAACACCCAGTACATGCAATCAGATAATTAGATTCTAATATTTGCATTTTAGATTTAGACAAACCAAAATCTTTTAAAGATAAAAATTTCTGAAAAGTTAATAAAAATGTTTCCCATTTGTGTCCAACTTGGTGCCGGACATGGTATGTCTGAAATGTCAATGAATCATATTTTTACCAGAACTGTGGCTTTATTGTAAAACAAAATGGAGACCCAATGAATCCACCAGCCCATATTTTTTATGGTGCCATGGACGCTCACAGTTTCAAAAAAAAGATAGAGCGATGAGTCCCAGAATCTTTATTTTTATCTTTTATTATTTTTTACCTTTTTTATTCTTTTATTTTATTATGTTACAATTCCTGTCCGTCGTCTGTATATTTATCCTGCACATCAAAACGAGTATTACCTTCAAATAATATCTCAAACTGTCAATCTTGAGCTGAAACATCATCAATGTACTCTTTCCAACAATGATCAGCGAGGTGAAACCACTAGTCAGAGTCGATATGACATATTGTGCGAAGAATGCTATGATTATGGTGATGATAATGTCTTTGTAGGCGATGGGACTAACTGCCCTCAACCCAGTAGAGGAGAATATATTAATTATGAACGTATAAGCAACCAGAATCGAATGTAACTTATCCTCGGCCGGTCTGAGCTCTGATGGTCTTCCGCTAATGTTCACCACATACTTGCAAGGATTATGTGTGCAGATTAGCATGAGCCTAAAACAGTAGTAAAGTGGTTATTGCTGTTAACGTGACAAGCTGCATACATAATATACAACGATAATATTTAAAAAGAGTATGATATTCCACACAATGCAGGGGTTTGCAGAATAATTCATCCCCTTATACTCCAGTCATACAGGGTGTCTCACGGAACATGATGTACATGGGGATCTCGGAAACAGTAAAGGACCAAGTATAGTGACGTGACCGCACCGTAATAACGTACCGTAAAAAGATCAATGCACATAATTTCCACTCCGCGATTATAGTGAGTCTCCGTAAACCGTAAAGTTCGATCTCGACCGCAGCGAATTTCATCTCCTGCGTGTTATGTCTTATGTTTTCCGCCGTGGCGCCGTCTGTAAGTGTACCGGCGAGTGAATAGCAGTTTCCAGTAAGTCGTAGGTTAACTGATAGCATTTTGATAGTTTGTGGTAACGAGAACACAGAACGAGAACGACTTCAGAATGAATTGTTGCTGCATCAAGCCCTTCGTCCATAATTTATTATATTTACAACGATCTATCACTGCTTAATACAATCAACATAATAGTGACATGTGAGAGTAGTATATAAAGGGGAGAGCTGGAGCCGCCGCCCCGCCGCCAACGCCGCCAACCTCCGCACGAAGATGGCCGAACCCAAGTCCGCCGATCTGCCGAGCGCGCCCGAACGCTGGAACCTGGAGTGTATGACTCACACGTCGCTGTTAGAGAGAGAACGGACTACGATTTTATTTTCGAGCGTAAGACATTCCCACGCATGCGCAAACCGATCAAATTCAAATTTACACACCAAATTTATTCGGATTTTAATTTCGCGCGCACCATCTGCAAAAGCTGTACAAATTCAAATTTTCGCGCCTAAAATTCTACAATTCAAATTTTCGCGCTATAATGGCCGGGCGCCATCTTTTAAATTTTAAGGTGTGGCAGGACGCATGCGCGAACCGAGAATTTTCGAATTTCAGCGCGTTAGACACTTAAAATTCTACAGAGCATGAGCGAACCGACCAAATTTAAATTTTCGCGCCATAAAGGATAAATTTCAAAGTTTAAACCGTCTTTATTAATATTACTCACAGAAATAATTGTGTTTAAAAAAGAACATGCGATAAGAATTATATTCGAATGTCATTGACGTTGGTAATTGTTGTTATAGCCATTCTGTCTTTTACTTGTACGATGGCACTAGGTAATTCGACGCCCTTGCATAATTTTGCGCAGTTGATAATTTCTTCATTATAGTTGTTGTCAAGGGGTATACGTACTACTTGCTGAGTTCAAGGACCGACTGTAATTTGATATGTCTTAGGAGTCGTCTTATTTTCACACCTGTGTATCGGTACATTTCCATCCCGTGTGCGTAATAATTTGTTTTTAAAATCAATTTCCGCTTCTAGGGATTTTAATAAATCTACTCCAATTAAACCATATTTTGTGCTAAAGTCGAATATATAAAATTTGTGCATCTTGTTTACATTGAATACAGAAGGTAATGGGACCAATGGAATTTGGATGGGCTCAATCTGAACATAATCGTAAAAATTTTCGCGCCATTAAGGATAAATTTCAAAGTTTAAACCGATCGCGTTTAGCAATGTCGTCGTTGCAAAATTACTGTTATCTATGTCATTATTTATACATATTATACATACATTGTAAGAAAAATATGGAATTTCTTTTGTTTTACGTAATATCTACGCGTGCTAGGAACTGATAAGAATGATATTTTTTAAAAATGCATAAACAACTAAAAAATTCGTTAGCACTATCGTCGTTGCAAAATTACTTTTATCTGTGCCATTATTTATATTATGCATAACATTTGTGACATTATACGCTATGGACGCTCGTAAGTTTTTTCCCCTATTTTTTAAATAATATAATTTTTTAATGAATGCTTTTGTTGTAGTGAAATACTTATTAGCAGCAATGCTTCCGCCGAATCTACGCGTAAGAAATCATTAATTTTTTAATTTATATATTAAAAAAAAAACGTTTTTTTGTTATATAGCATATGTATACAGCGGTAGCATACATGTAAGTTAAAAAAACAATACGTAATCACAGCATATAATATTTTTTCTTCCTATTTCAGGAAGACACCCGCCTCCAGCAAATGTTGTAAGTTAAAAATAAAAACCAATAAGCACTCTAAATATAATTTTTTTTTTCCTGTTTCAGAAAAATTAAAGCTATTTTAAATTTTGTTTTGCGTTTTATTACAATTTTAATATGTAGTACCTATAATCAAGCACTTGAATTTTTATTTGTGTATTTAGCGACGACAAGGGATTAAAACGGTAACGTATAAAAAAACAGAATTATTTGAAGAAGTTGAAATAATTGAAATTACCGACGATTCTTTTTTAGAGACGTATATAGAAACCCCCTCGCCACCGGATATAGCGGAAGAATTGGAAGAATTAATAATATAAACATTACTGAACGAAAACTTTTGTATCTTTCAGTTAAAAATGTTAACTTAAAGTTTCTAATCGACACAGGTGCAACAAAATCCATTATTAAACCAAATAAATTAAAAAATTTAAAAACCTTTAAGGAAAATTTCAATATATCTGGAGTTAGTGGATTGACTATGAATGGAGGCGCTAAGAGGATAAATGGAGGCGCTAAGAGGATAAATGGAGGCACCAAGAGGATAAATGGAGGCGCTAAGAGGATAAATGGAGGCGCTATGAGGATAAATGGAGGCGCTAAGAGGATAAATGGAGGCGCTAAGAGGATAAATGGAGGCGCTAAGAGGATAAATGGAGGCGCTAAGAGGATAAATGGAGGCGCTAAGAGGATAAATGGAGGCGCTAAGAGGATAAATGGAGGCGCTAAGAGGATAAATGGAGGCGCTATGAGGATAAATGGGGCGCTAAAATGATAATTGAGGGCGCTACGATGATAGCTGGAGGCGTTAAAATGATAATTGGAGGCGCTACAATGATAATTGGAGGTTAAAAATAACATTCAGTAGAAAACGACGTAGTATTTTAATATTCATGTCGCCATCTATCGGAGTTTCACCAAATCACCAACAAATTGTATTAAAGAATTAATTGTAATATGAGTCATACTTTTAATACTATGTAAATAATACTAATACACATATGGTATTATTAAGTATAATAAGCACCGTTTTGACAATTTTTCTTTTTCGTTCGTATATGCAACCCCCCTTTTTATTATAGAAACTAAAATAGTAGAATAAAACTATTAGATTCGCCCAGACTTTTATTGTTGATACGCTAGTGACAATATCAATAGGATCCGATGTTTGACTGCGTTTGTAAAGGTAAGTTGTTCTCCTTCGAGCAAAAATATATCACTAAATTGACGACATATTAGTTCTATCTGTGTTCGTTCTTCCGAATTCAGATGATGTGTTTGTAATTTTTCTAATACTTTTGCCGGTCTACACGGATCCGATTTATATGAGAAGCAATTGATTTTGTTATTACAATCCGCATCGGGAAATTCTTCCAAAGCTGTGGTTATTCTTCCCACCTTATAAGAGATTTCAGACGTGTTTAATACGGTGGTATAAAATTTATTATCTTTGACATTTACTACAGCGCTAGGAATGCGTAAATTTTGGTTAATAATTTTAGCGGGACAGATTAAATTATTTTTGTCTTTAAAATTATTGCAGCAAAGTTGAATTATGGTTTGACACTTCGCTGGAATTAACTGAGGTTTAGGTTTACTTACGATTTCCGAATTCATATTTTTATTATCAATTGTACCATCCAGGCAACTTAATTGTATTGAACGGTCGGGGGTTGTTAGCATCATTTTAGAAAAGTCTAGAATGCATTTATTTTCAGTAAGAAATCCAATTCCCAGAATACCGTCGAATATTGAGTCGACGTCAAGAATATAAAATTTGTGCGGGTTTCCTAAGATTTTTATTGTAACGCTTTCTTTAACATTCATAGTCGATCCACTAACTCCAGATATATTGAAATTTTCCTTAAAGGTTTTTAAATTTTTCAATTTATTTGGTTTAATAATGGATTTTGCTGCACCTGTGTCGATTAGAAACTTTAAGTTAACATTTTTAACTGAAAGATACAAAAGTTTTCGTTCGGTAATGTTTATATTATTAATTCTTCCAATTCTTCCGCTATATCCGGTGGCGAGGGGGTTTCTATATACGTCTCTAAAAAAGAATCGTCGGTAATTTCAATTATTTCAACTTCTTCAAATAATTCTGTTTTTTTTTATACGTTACCGTTTTAATCCCTTGTCGTCGCTAAATACACAAATAAAAATTCAAGTGCTTGATTATAGGTACTACATATTAAAATTGTAATAAAACGCAAAACAAAATTTAAAATAACTTTAATTTTTCTGAAATAGGAAAAAAAAATCTGATGTGGCCAGGCACATGACTTTATCATACTAAATATAAAATTAATAGTTTAGCTGCATGAGATTCTATTTGATCGAGATCGGCTATGTCTGCATTAAAATAAAACTAGTAGAACTAGACAGATATGTCGAATAAAGCTGCGGTCGGATATTGTACTCCGCTGACACAGGGTACACTGTCCAAATGACACTTACGTGTCATTGGGTGTAAAAAGTAGGATGCGAGAAAAATGCTAAAGGCCGCAATCCTTCAATCAAAGGAGAATCACTGGGCTAGCGTACTAGAAGAAGTGGAGCAGAATGTGTGGGGAGAAGGTTACAAAAAAGTAACAAAAAGGCTGAAAGCCAGAGCCCCCCCCACCAAACCTGACACTAGACGCAAGTAGAGAAACCGCCAAGGAACTCTTTCCCGAGCACCCCATGTGGCACACCCAGAGATGGCTGAACGCGGGTGAGGACATTAACATAGAGCTTTTCACGGTTGACGAAACGAGACAAGCAGCCGCCAGAATAAAAGGGAATAAGGGTCCCGGTCCCGATGGAATACCACCAGAGGCGGTCAAAACCATGGTGGCACGAGCGGGAGAATACGTCACCGAAGTGATGAACGGGATTCTAACCGAAGGAACATATCCTGACACGACGCTCGAAAGATGGCAGACGGAGTGGGACAACGCGGAAGTCGGCCGCTGGACCCACCGCCTAATACCCAGAGTGGCAGACTGGGTAAACAGAAAGCATGGTGAGGTTACATACGAGCTCACACAGGCGCTCACTGGACATGGTTGTTCCGGGACGTACCTCCACAAGTACAAGAGGAGAGAGCGTCCGGAATGAGCGTATTGCGGAGGAATGGACACACCAGGCCATACGCTCTTTGAATGCAATCAATGGGAACAACTGAGAAGGGCGTGCCCGTACAAGGAAGGACTGACAGAAGAGAAGATGGTGGAGGAAATGCTGAAGGGTCCAGATTAATGGAAACACATCTCCGAAACCATAAGAAGAATCCTCCAAGAAAAGGACAAGGATGACAAACGTCGGGAAGCAACCGGACCTCCCGCCCCTTAGTGCATAAGGGACCGAGACGGGCCTGGGGACAGAACAGAAAAGATGGAAGAAAGCTGAGATAGCGCCTGGAAAGCCGGCGCAGGAGAGCTCCAGGAAAGACCGGAGCGAGAGAAGGATAAGAGTCCAGGAAAACCGGACCATCAAGACTTCAGGAAGTCCGAAGTCAGGGAGGGACAGCTGGAGTACCGCAGTCCCAGAATAATTAAGAACGGAGTGAGTGTCCCCGAAAATAGTGGATTAATCGTCAAACAAGTCCTGGTGGTAACGCGTGAGCGCGTATGTAGTGCGATGTCAAAAAAGCGGCGTCGTAAAAGCATTCCCCGCGTCGCGCTGTGCGCGTTTCGTTTTTCGCGACTGGTGCGCGATAGGTGCGCGGGCGGTGCATAGTGCGCATGAACGCAATGTAGAGGACACATTAATATGTGCTGCATGTGTAGTTTGGTAGTTTAGCACTTAAGAGCATGTTAGATAATAATTAATAAAATGCATGTTTAGTAGATAGTGAGTAGTTGTAAGGCATATAGTTAGCGTAGGTGGTTGTTTTTAGTTTGGTTTTTGTTGTGATTAAAGGTTTTTACCCAAACCCAAAAGAGCGAAAAGGAAAACTTGCTTTTTCAATTGATTAAAAATCAGATTAAAGAAGATGTCGCTGTCGGCTGAATGCTTCGGTGATACCCGACAGCGGGGTGGAGGCGGGATCTTAAATGCCTTCCGCTCTTTAAAAAAAAAAGAAAAAAAAGGTGTAAAAAGTGTTGTGGTATACTATATCCGAACGCAGCTTATATTGACAACTTCAACTTCAGAGTGGTCCCCTTAGCTCTACCGCCTAGGGCACCGCCCCCAGGGCCCCCTCGTCAGAGCTTCCCAATTTTGAGGTTAGAACGCGCTTAGATGCACCTTGGAAATAAAAAAAAGTGTCAGGATTATGACGCCATCTTTCAAATATTCCGCGCATGCGCAAACAAAATTAAATTTTTTTAATTTTCGTGGGCGCGCGGCATGACGTCAACCGCGCAAACCGATAAAATTAAAATTTTTGAACTTTCTCCAGCCAAAGGTCACGCGGCTAACTTCAGAGTGTTGCCAACTTCAGAGTAAACAATTGTGAGGTTAGAATTCCCCTCGATGCACATTCGGAATAAAAAGCTCTCAGGATGAGAATGATGAGCGTACTAGTCTGCTGATAACGGGATTGACCGCAACGTACAGTGAATAAAGTTTAGGTAAGTGCTCACTCATATAATCTCGTGAAGCGTTGCGGTCGCGTTATCTAATACCTCTGGAAGTCGAACGGTATCTCCGTTAATAGCCCTTTTTCGATGTTTTTACCTACATTTTCATCGTCGAAATTACCTTTATATTACTTCTTTAAATTAGCCGATATTGATTTTTGAGTTTTACTGCCACGGTGAAATTCCGGTTCCAAAACAGATCTCGTATTATTTTGTTATCAGACTGCTGCACAATCATTGCGGTCACACACACACACACACATACACACACACACACTTCTTTTGCAATGCTATCTTATGTTTTATAAATACGCGGAATAATGATTACAAATTTTAGATTCACCACACCGCCATTTCTTATTTTACCCTCATTGTACACCATCTTCTTCTTATTTTTAATAGAGGTTTTAACGATCTTTGCACACCATCCTCTTATTTTATTTTTTTTAACAGCCATCTTTGCACCCCATCTTCTTATTTTAAACATCAAACCATAGTCAACCATTTTATCACCTCCTGTCAGCCATTTTGCCCACTTCGGGACACCACGCTCACAAAATTTATTTTACCCTTAACCGATCATTGTACACCATCATCTTCTTATTTTAATCGAGACTTTAACGACCATCTCTGTACACCATCTTCTTATTTTAATGGCCATCTTCGTACACCATCTTCTTATTTTAAACAACAGCCCATATGACTTCCTGTCGGCCATTTTGTTCACTTCCGGTCACCACTTCCGGTCGGTACTTCCGGTCGCCATTTTTCATTTCCGGTCCAGATTTCCGGTCGGCACTTCCGGTCGCCAAATTTCATTTCCGGTCACCATTTTTCATTTCCGATCCAGATTTCCGGTCGGCACTTCCTGTCACCAAATTTCATTTCCGGTCCAGATTTCCGGTCGGTCCTTCCGGTCGAAAAATTTCATTTCCGGCCGGCACTTCCGGTCACCAAATATTAGGTAATTCATTTTGAAAACTGTGAGTGCATTCGTATATTAAGTAATTCAGCATGTATTTTGAAATGTGGATAAATTAACTGCTTCACGAGAGTATAAAAGACAATGAGAATATTGATCTTTGAGTACCATCTTCTTATTTTAACTTGGAACGATGTAATCTTCTTCGAATTTCAGCGCGTTAGACACTTAAAATTCTACAGAGCATGCGCGAACCGATCAAATTCAAATTTTCGCGCCATTAAGGATAAATTTCAAAGTTTAAAACGTCTTTATTAATAATTTGTGATAAAAGTTACAGTTGTCGTAGTAATTTAACACGTCATATGAAATTGACCCTGATTTGACCCTCATTTGACCCTCATGTGACCCTCATTTGACCCTCATTTGACCCTCATTTGACCCTCATTTGACGCTCCGAGACCCTCAACTTGTATAAATAAGCTGCTACAACTGCTGGAACCTCATTAGTAATTAAAATGTACGAATGTATTGACTGCGGAAAAACATTCCCTCGACGCAACTCCCTACGTCGTCATAAAAAGATACATCAAGCTTGTATAGTCGCATGCCATCACTGTGAAAAAAGTACAATCGGGTAGATAATTTAAAACGCCATATTATAAAGAATCATTCTGCAATAACAACCCATAGTGACGTAGAGGGCGAATTGATGAACCTACCCGCAACCTGTAATGATAACGATGGTGATGACGAGGGCCAACCGATTAACCTAGCCACAACTCATACAGATGATGAGGAAGAAGAGGATTACCTGATGAATCTACCCGTAGCCCATAAAGATCATGATTATGATGATGATAACGATGATGGTGACGATAATGAGAAAGAAGAGGATAAACTTATGAATTTACCCGAAACATATCGAAATAGGAATAACGACCATTTTAACTCTATGTTAAACTCGCGCAATCCAAATTACTACGTAGGTATACTTCGAGATCTAGTTTATACTTATGGTTTACACATTGCGTCCGAAAAAAATGAATTTAAAAAAATTACTAAAACTTTACGTAAACTTAATATTATTCGACCATTGGACGACCATTTTCTAGAAAACCTCTCCTGGAGTCGTCAACTTCTATAAATAGGAGGTCAAGTTACATTACTTGTGACGCTCCTAAATCCCAAATAATCCACCTACCTTGGTTGACGTTTGCTTCTCCCTGCTAGCTCAGTGAAGCCGGGGGGGGGGGGGGTTTAAAAAAAATAATGGGCGCCACGTAATTTTAAAGGAATGAAAAACGTCAGTGCAATTACGAGCACGATGGTTAGAGGTGTTAGGAGTAGGTAGGGGAATACGAAAGGTAATTGCGAACAAATTCGAATTTGACCAAATTTTTATTTAATCAAACAAATTAAATTTGAAATTAGAATATTTAAATGTCAAAACCCAAAAAAAAATAGCCAAACATAATTAAAAATCTAATGAATAGCAATGATATAATGTCCACAAAAAAAAATCCGAAAGATAAAAAAATATTGGTATGGCACAAATATATAACTCTGAGAGTTGAAGTATCCACAAAAACAATTGTGAATTTATTTCAATACAACAAATAATCAACACGAATAATCAACAATCAATACGAGTTTTTCAAATCCAAAGCAATAGCACAAATAATTCCACGCAGTAAATTTTTATTTTAACTATCCAACATTAAGAGGAAATGGCACGATTCAAAGTAAAACGACTATGTGCGCAATATGTACCAAACTTGCACGGAAGTAATACAAATGATAATTAGCAAAGAAAAAAAAATGAAAATAGAAGCTTGACAACAAAAAAAAATTATAGATTAAATTATAATAAAGGTATACTGAATAGGCCTAATCAGAACCGAACAATAAAGTGGGTATAGGAATGCCTGAAGGGACAAATTATTAGCGGTTCTATTTTTCAGTACAATATTTAATTGAATATTAAATCTTAGATATTAACCAAAAAGCAATAACAAAATATTAATTACGGGTATAGTTCTAGACTGCGTGGTTATAAAACGTGGCTAACCTGACTTTTCCTCGAATTCCAAGCGATAATTGGAGGGATTTCCTTGATCACGAGCGAAGATATTCACCGCAGATTGGGTCCGCGTGGCTGGCTGGCTGATCAACTTCCTTAATTAGAATCCAACGTAACGTAGAACGGAGGTGCGACAGGGTGCAAAAAATGACCACCATGTGGTTGTTTCAGATAAAAATTTGTTAAATTCGACCAATGTAACGACGAAGTGGAAGAAGCCTAAATTACGAGTACATTTACGATCAGTCCAAAGTAAAAAAAAAATAATTAAACTATACCTTAAATTGTTAATCGGCTTTAGCATACGAATAGAGAGTTCCCAAATCCGGCAAAATGCCGTGCGTGATTGGACAGCAACTATTCCAATTAACACGCGTAATGTTGCACAATAGGTCAAAATCCCAGTTACGGAGAAGAGCTTGATCAAAATTACTATTACACAAGATACTATCAAACTTCTTCAAGAGCTTAAAGCAGCACTAACTCGCCTAGTCGTAATAAACGTAACAGTTCTCTTGGTCACAAGCAAAATCGAAAAGAGAGCTAGTCAAGGATTTGCGAAATAATATAACCATTCGATGCAATAAAAACTTGTCCTGTATTAACTCCCCAGAAGTGCCAGAATTCAAATGCTATATCAAAACTTTTAAAATTGGACAGCTTGACTTAAGGAAAACTTACAAAAAAATAATATTTAAACTACAGCACATTAAATGATTGGACTGACCGTAAATACACTACAAAAATTACCGAAAATCAATTAAAACGAAAAATAACAAATTCACACCAGTCGCCATCTATGGTTCGGAAACGGAACTCATAGCCAGACTTACCAAGAAGGAACCATCCAGCAAACGCCTTACCCAACCTGTACGTGAAATTAAAATATTACAAATAACAATCAGAGCTGCTTTGCGCCATACCAAAAAAATGAACGTGACAAATTCCCCCCAAAGTTAACGGTAAACTACCAGTTTACCAATTGATAATAAAACATTTTGCGCAAAATAAATGGTCAAATTCGAAATACAAAAATCCATAAGTACAAAAACCAACAACACCAAAAAAAAAAAGGAATAAAGGATGTCCACACTTAATAAGGGAGCGGTGTTAGGGTTCCTGGCCAATGCCGACTCGTTCTTACCCATCGCCGATTATACGGTGGTCCAATTCTATGCCCGGAACCACAGGGCAAGTGCAATTCCTATTGAAGAAGGTCAGCTGGGTGGTAGAGCTTCAAGTCTTTGGCGTGCCAAACACCTCCATACTTCCCACGCTCCAGATTTTCAAGCTCGTATGTCCACGGAGACACTCTGGCAATTATCTTGAATGGTCCAACATACTTTGGTGCCAGTTTTGCTGTAAAATCCCTACTAGCGTCGGACAGGCAGTAATTCCGTTTCAAGACCAACTGGCCTACCGCAAATCCGTCGGGGCGCCTTCTCAAGTCGTAGTTTGATTTGTATTGTTCCCCTTTCCGCCTGAGACGTTCATCGACATACTTTGTAATCTTCTCATACAGAGCTTTACGTTTTCCAGGACCCAGGCGCTCCTCCTCTTGTACGGTTTTCAAACCATCGTCCCTCATTACAGTCATTTCTCTTCCAAAATTAATGAAGTAAGGGGTTAACCCGGTACTCTCATGCTTCGCCGTGCGACACGCACAACCTAACTTGGGTAGGTGATGAGTCCTTATGATTGTCCTTCACGTAACTGGCCAACATCGTCTTCAGTACTCTGTTTAGACGTTCTCCGGGATTTGCCTGGGGGTGATAAAACGCATTATATTTGACGCGGATATGATATTCGTTCGCCATCTTTACAAATTCCCTTCCGCGGTACTGGACACCGTTGTCGCAAATGATGGTGTGTGGGACACCAAACACCATCAGAACGTGCTCCTCGATACTCCTAACAACCAAACTAGCGGTAGCAGCTCGAAGAGGAAAGAACAGTGGGAACCTACTGAAACAGTCCATCACGACCAAAATATATTTGTAGCCCTGGTGTGATCTGGGCAAAGGGCCGATTAAGTCAGTGCTAATAATCTCCCAAGGTTTCGACGGAAAGTAGTTTGGTACCATCAATCATGCAGGTCGCTTTTGTTCCATTTTGGTTTTCTGGCAGACAAGACATCCTCTGACATATCCGGCAATATCGGCAAGCATCCTAGGCCAGTAAAAGTCTTTTGCCACACGTGCCAAGGTCTGGGCAACTCCCAGGTGCCCTGCCGTAGGCTCATCATGCTGTCTTCGGAGGACAGTCCTCCGTTCACTCTTTGCAAGTACCCTTCGCCATTGCTGGGTCTCATCCAGCGGTCCGCCCTTCAATAATTTAAAGAGGTATTCATCCTGCACTCTCTAATGAGGGTATAAGTGTGGCTTTGTGGACACCTGTTCAACCATTCCCCGATAGCAGCGGTCCGGTTGGTCTTCCTGTAAGTTCACGGATGCCACTCCCGGATTCCGACTCAAGGCGTCCGGCACGACATTGCCCTTCCTATGGATGATGTCAAAGTCGTACTGCTGAAGACGTATGTTCCAACGAGCGATGCGCTCATTGGCGTCCTTCAATTTCAAGAGCCATAACAACGAATGATGGTCCGTTATCACCGTAAATCGAACACCTTCCAGGTAGGGACGTAGCTTCTCTGTCGCCCATATCACAGCCAAACACTCCCTCTCTGTGGTGCTGTAATTGTGTTCAGCGTTACTGAGGGTCCGACTGAGGTAGCATATAACCCTTTCTCCCATCTCTGGGTCTGGTTGGGTCAGAACAGCTCCTATGCCATAAGCCGACGCATCTGTCTGTACGTAGAATGGTAACGAAAAGTCTGGGCAGCTGAGTACGGGTGCCGACACTAGGTGGTTCTTAATCATCGTAAATGCGTCTTCGCAATCTCGATCCCAAGTGAACTTCTTATCTTTCTTGACCAAACTGGACATGGGGGCAATGATGGTGGAGAAACCCGGTATGAATCGTCTGTACCAAGAAGCCATTCCAAGCACTCTGCGTACTTCTCTCACTGTCCCGGGTGCTTTCATCTGAACTATGGCGGAAACTTTCTCCGGGTCGACCAGGAGACCGTTCCGATTGACGACATAGCCCAAGTATCGCAACTCTGGTCTACAGAAATTGCACTTTTCTAAGTTGAGGGTAAGACCAGCGTCCTCCAGTCGTATAAACACCTTCTCCAGGACACCAAGATGTTGTTCGAAGGTCTGCGTGACAATGATTATGTCATCCAAGTAACAGAAACAGCACGGTTCAAGGTCAGCCACCAACACGTTGTCGATGAGACGTTGCCAGGTGCTCGGGGAGTTGTGCAAACCAAATGGCATTCTCTTAAATTGGTACAGTTCCCGGTTCGGTATCGTGAATCGGTATATTTCCTGGAGTCTTGCGCCATAGGGATCTGAAAGTATGCACTTTTAATATCCAGAGATGTCATAAATTGGGCATCACGCAGTCTGTCCAGGATACTGGCGATGTAAGGTAGTGGATATGCGTCTCTTTCTGACACTGAATTTAAACGGCGGAAGTCCACGCAGAAGCGGTAAGTCCCATCCTTCTTTGGCACCATCACAATAGGCGATGACCAAGGACTCTTCGATGGTTCAATGATGTCGCGATCGAACATGTCCTGAAGTTCGGTATCGATGTGCTTCTGCATCGTTGGTGAAACTGGGTAATAACACTGTTTGATGGGCTGCGAACTGGTACGGATGACGTGTTCAACCAACGTAGTACACCCCAGTTCTCTTTGCATCAGCTGTGGGTGTTTCAATTTCAAGGCTTCTAGCTTCTGAATTTGGTCTGCCGATAGTTCATCGGGGCTTTGTAAACCACATATCGCGAATGCTGGCTCCTTAACAAATGCCCATTCATCGCTCCTCAGATTCCGCGCTATTCCCATCAACCTCCAAAAATCTGCCCCTAAGATAAGTGCATGTGGCAAAGTTGGAATTATCAACACGTTGACAACACGAATCCTATCCCTAAGGCGCATGGGTACCGATATGTATCCGGTGCTTGTACATGTGGTTCCATTTGCAACAGTACACGTCACTTCGTTGTGATATAGAGGGATACCCAATCCATCCACCCTGGACCATCCTTTGCCTCCGATAATTGTTCTACTCGCGCCCGAGTCCAACAGTCCCAAAAATTCGCACCCAAAAATATCCACTCGAAGATATGGTCGCTCATCCTTCACGGCGTGCTCAATAATGAAATTCAATTTTACTGCGTTATCCACACTCAGCGAGCTAATCGGGGAGGCCAATCTTTTATGCTCTTCTCTCATTAACGGCCCATTTAATGAGTGAGCCGCTCGTTTCCCGACCGTGAACGCTTGTTGCATTCCGGGCAAGTCCTGGAAGTGTAGCCGGGGTTAAAACAACGGTAGGAGTGAAGGTTCCTAGGTTGCTGACAGTCTCTCACCTGATGTCCCGACTTCCTACAATTAAAGCAGCATCCTCGATCAACTTGGGTCGACACAGCCTCCACAGCCGTTGGTCCATAACTGTCAGATGACTCGATACTCAAATATGCCAAGTCACTTGCAAAATCATTGGTTCTTCTAATTGGGGGACGATATTCTTCCATCCGGATCTTCTTCGCCTCTATGCGACGACCCAAACTCAATAGTTGGTCCAATGTGTCGATTTTCTCGAGACCTAGTTGACCCTGATAGAATGGGGTTATGTTCCGGAGGGCAAGGTTGACCTAGGTCGTGTCGGGTACGGTAGTCGTCAGCCTCGCAGCCATGTTCTTAATTACCGCCAGGTATATTCCCATAGATTCGTTAGGTCCTTGGGTCCTTCTTTTTAATTCGTCGAAGAGGCGGTCGTTATAGTCTGCTGGCAAGAATTGTTCTCTCAACTTCATCACTAGGGTTGGCCAGTCAAAGATTTCTCTCCTCACGGATCTATACCATATCAGGGCTACGTCGGAAAATAGCTCTATCGCCGAGTCAAACAATTCCTTCTGAGAGTTTCTGCGCGATACAGCAAACTCCTCCACTCGCTCCAGGAATGCAATTACAGACATATCACTAGGTCTTCCCGTAAATTTCAGGTTCCATTTTATAATTGGAACAGCCTTCGTGGTAGATCTGTCGCCTCCTCCAACATTGGCAAGTCCCACAGCCCCAGGGACGATCTCATCATCCTCCGAATCATCATCTCCCGCTGCATACTCATCTCCAAAGGAACGCTATGGGGGGTGGATGATCGCCTGAGCATCCTCATTCGTTTGTTGAGGTCACTGGTCAACGCAAGAATAGACGCCAGCAGCTCGGATCTGCCCTTCCTTTCGTCCGTTGTAGCTGGTTTTGCGCGCTCAATGCGCCCCAGAGTGTGTGCTATCTTCGCCTCTATCTTTTGGTAGTCACCATCGGTCGTCGTAACGGCATATGCCAATATTAAGTTTTCTATCTCCACAACCATTGCCTTGACAGCCGTGGAATCTTCTTTGAAAGAGAACGGGTAGTCTGGACATGTCAATCCCTGACCGTCCTTCTCTAGCTTGAGAAAATTCGATTACGCTTTACGCATTTTCTCGACTGTGTCCGCCGATAGTCCTCGCACCTCCATCTCATACTTCAGCTCATCCGCACCCAACCGATATATCTTAAGTGTTCTGGACATCCTAACTGTGGTTCTTCAAAATCCAAAAAAAAGTTAATCTTCAAACTCCAGATAATTCGACGATAATGGCCCCACGCGTTGGGCGCCAAATTTGTGACGCTCCTAAATCCCAAATAATCCACCTACCTTGGTTGACGTTTGCTTCTCCCTGCTAGCTCAGTGAAGACGGGAGGGGTTAAAAAAATAATGGGCGCCACGTAATTTTAAAGGAATAAAAAACGTCTGTGCAATTACGAGCACGATGGTTAGAGGTGTTAGGAGTAGGTAGGGGAATACGAAAAGTAATTGCGAACAAATTCGAATTTGACCAAATTTTTATTTAATCAAACAAATTAAATTTGAAATTAGAATATTTAAATGTCAAAACCCAAAAAAAAAATAGCCAAACAATTAAAAATCTAATCAATAGCAATGATATAATGTCCACAAAAAAAAATCCGAAAGATAAAAAAATATTGGTATGGCACAAATATACAACTCTGAGAGTTGAAGTATCCACAAAACAATTGTGAATTTATTTCAATACAACAAATAATCAACACGAATAATCAACAATCATTACGAGTTTTTCAAATCCAAAGCAATAGCACAAATAATTCCACGCAGTAAATTTTTATTTTAACTATCCAACATTAAGAGGAAATGGCACGATTCAAAGTAAAACGACTGTGTGCGCAATATGTACCAAACTTGCACGGAAGTAATACAAATGATAATTAGCAAACAAACAAAAATTGAAAATAGATGCTTGACAACAAAAAAAAATTATAGATTAAATTATAATAAAGGTATATTGAATAGGCCTAATCAGAACCGAACAATAAAGTGGGTATAGGAATGCCTGAAGGGACAAATTATTAGCGGTTCTATTTTTCAGTACAATATCTAATTGAATATTAAATCTTAGATATTAACAAAAAAGCAATAACAAAATATTAATTACGGGTATAGTTCTAGACTGCGTGGTTATAAAACGTGGCTAACCTGACTTTTCCTCGAATTCCAAGCGATAATTGGAGGGATTTCCTTGATCACGAGCGAAGATATTCACCGCAGATTGGGTCCGCGTGGCTGGCTGGCTGATCAACTTCCTTAATTAGAATCCAACGTAACGTAGAACGGAGGTGCGACAAGGTGCAAAAAATGACCACCATGTGGTTGTTCCAGATAAAAATTGGTTAAATTCGACCAAAGTGGAAGAAGCCTAAATTACGAGTACATTTACGATCAGTCCAAAGTAAAAAAAAAAAAAATTAAACCATACCTTAAGTTGTTAATCGGCTTTAGCATACGAATAGAGAGTTCCCAAATCCGGTAAAATGCCGTGCGTGATTGGACAGCAACTATTCCAATTAACACGTGTAGTGTTGCACAATAGCTCAAAATCCCAGTTACGGAGAAGAGCTTGATCAAAATTACTATTACACAAGATACTATCAAACTTCTTCAAGAGCTTAAAGCAGCACTAACTCGCCTAGTCGTAATAAACGTAACACTTCTCTTGGTCACAAGCAAAATCGAAAAGAGAGCTACTCAAGGATTTGCGAAATAATATAACCATTCGATACAATAAAACTTGTCCTGTATTAACTCCCCAGAAGTGCCAGAATTCAAATGCTATATCAAAACTTTTAAAATTGGACAGCTTGACTTAAGGAAAACTTACAAAAAAATAATATTTAAACTACAGCACATTAATATGATAGGACTGATCGTAAATACACTCCAAAAATTACCAAAAATCAATTAAAACGGAAAATAACAAACTGACACCAGTCGCCATCTATGGTTCGGAAACTGAACTCATAGCCAGACATACCAAGAAGGAACCATCCAGCCAACGCCTTACCCAACCTGTACGTGAAATTAAAATATTACAAATAACAATCAGAGCTGCTTTGCGCCATACCAAAAAAATTAACGTGACAAACTATCAAAACAATTACGATGATGAGACATCACGGACATAGACACAGAGCGCGGTTACTTTGGATACATAAGAGTCAACCTGATGATGAGAATCATTATCGTCGTATTACGTCACAGATAATTAAAATTAGTAATGCAATAAGACAAAAACAGTTATCCACCAAAAGAGGGCAACGCGACCATGTCAATATGCTAAAAGAAACTTATAAGCCAATTACAGAACCGCTCATCGAACTAATACAAAAAATTAAATCGGAGACAACCCGAACTTGACCTACTTATAAAGCCACAACCTTCATCTGCCAAAACGGATTTGTTTAAGGTAGAACAACCTGTTTTGATACATAACCAGCCCGAATTAGATCAACTTACAGAAGATGAGTTCAATAAACACCAAACTGCATCTGATTTATATACAGGCACTCCATTTCGAGGTATAATCCCAAAACCGAGAAGTTTATCACAACCAGAGTTCTTGCAGGAGGATGTTTCTTTCCAGTATGATCCTATACAAGAAGAAGATGATGATGAAGTCATGGAGACTTCTCCTCCAACAGTCGAAAGTATGAGTCCTGATGTTCTTAACGAATATCTTGAGCAATACGATCCGTTACCACGGACATATATTGAGGGAATACTAACAAATGAATTTGAACAGGATGTTGTTTACGGAGTTTCCTTCGACGCGCAAACAGAAAAATGGAAGATTGGAGATGGTTTCGTAACACTCGATGGAAAAGATTTAATTATTAAGGATATTAGATATGCTGGTACACCAGGGTTGTATGAGTTACTTTTCAAGAAGCAGCCTATTGGGTACAACGGCGATCTAGATCAATATAAAGACATATTGAAAAGCACAAATGCTCATCGTCGATCAAATCATCCGGAGAATCAGATAAAGGGCACTCGTTTACCGAAGTACAAAAGGATCATTAAACCAATGTTTGATGTGCCAACTGGAAATATTCGTACGAGAGCAAAGTCAGTAAGCATAAAGATGGGTGTGGGTTTAATTGCGGATGAGAGGACTCCAGATCAATATACCTACTCTGACTACATAAACGATATTATAGATAGATTACGGATATTGGTTAGTTCACAAACCGCAAGTAAAAATACATCTGATAATGATGAAATTTCGGCTATCATCGAGGAACTTCGAGAGGCTGGTATTATTGAATAATCGTTTATAGATACACTTGAAAATGAAAATGATCATTTACCTAAATAAATTAAATAATTATACAAATTATTATTGATCCCAAATGTACAATCCTGCAACCAAAATCTTTGCACTTATAAAACAGTATATAAAGAAGGGTGTTTATATAAAGTCGCTCATTCCAACATCGTCTGTTAACGCTAGCGGTGTACGTAGGTGAGAAAAGAGTGACGTAATTATAATAAGAATGAAGTTTGAACGTAAACAGAGGTTGGGTATGCACAAAAAACGTAAGGAAAAGTTAGGTGTGGTTCCCTTTAAACAAGCAGTTCTCAAACATGTTAGCGATACGTTAGGAGATAGTGTTAACCAGAATAATATACATAACGCTGTGAAGTACGCCCTTTCGGAGGCAAAATTTGCTATCAACCAGGCTGGAGGAAAGAAGCGAATACGTATTCCTCATATAATTGTGCTTCCAGATTCTTCACCTATTAAAGCCGGCGGATTTTTACCATTTTTAATACCACTATTTGCTGGTCTATCAGCAGCAGGAGCACGCGCCTCCTGTGTGAGTAATGTTGTGAAAGCGATAAAAGATGTAAGAAACGCTAAAAATAAATTGGCTGAACAATCGAGGCATAATAAAACAATGGAGGCTATCGCAATTGGAAAACAACAACCAAAATCGGGCAACGGGTTATATTTAAAACCATATCGTAAAGGATTCGGTCTCTTCCTGTGTCCTAAATCAAAACACTAAAAATTCGTATATATATATATATATATAGCTGCACCATTGATAATGTTATCAGTCATGTCTCACATGTTCACGTTGAAGGGCACGCGGAGCCAACTATCCGCTTCATACCATCCCCCAATTGAACTGGATCCTAGATTTTCGTATACGTTGGGACTTAGAGGATTATACACTTATAATAGCATTCCGAATATACAAGAGGGTGAGGATACATTTTACTATGGAGATAATGATACCCCAATTAAAATTCCTACAGGTGCATATGACGTTAGTGATATTGAACCATATGTACAACGAATCATTAGCGAGAATGAGAAATCAGTAGATCCAATTACTATCAAAGCAAATAAAAACACATTACGATGCGAAATCCATAGTAAATTTAAAATAAATTTTACAAAACCAAACAATATTGCACGAATTTTAGGATTTAGCCCAATGATAATCGAACCGAACAAAATTTACGAGTCGGATCTTCCAGAGCAGATTATTAGAGTAAGAACTGTTCGAGTAGAATGTAATTTAGTTACAAGCGCATTTTATGATGAAGTGCATGCACATACACTCATTGAGTTTGCAATCCCGGTAGCTGCAGGATATCCGCTCGATATACAGCCAAAAAATGTTGTTTATCTACCTATAAATAGCAGTAGCACTATCACAAATATATCATTATCACTCATCGATCAGAACGGGCAGGAGGTTAACTTACGCGGTGAGGATATTGTAATTCGGTTAGAACTGAAGAGAGGTACTTTGTAATATGGGATTAGTCATCAATAATCGACGAAGGTATAAATACGAGCTAGCTACAACTAAGTCATCATTTAGTGAGAACTATCACACCAAGAGGTTGTCTACGGAGAATAGAAATTTTTTAATATCTTTAGGATTTAAATTGGCTCAACAATGAGTAGTACATTAGTAGATAATAAATGGCACTTTCAACGCCACCACACCACCATACTGACGTCACACGACTCAAACCCCGCGCGCCATCTATCGGCGAGCGGCCGAACTACCCGGTAGATGGCGCGCGAGGTTAGACCCGCTCGGTCAGTACACGTAGTTCGGGACTTCACCAATAGATGGCGCAAAATTCAAATTTTTTCCGCCAACCTTAAAAATTTCAAATTTTCGCGTCAACCCCAGGTCCGCCAACCCCAGACGTACCAACCCCACGCGCTAAAACGGCATGTCGACCGACCGCCATATTTTAAACGACGCCATCTTCTTGAGCACGTATATTTAATACATTAAATTGGTGAAGTGCCGAGGAGCGCCATCTACCGACCAATTACCGAACTACATACCTAGGTTGGGATCCACGCTGAAATTATAATAGTTCGGCACTTCACCAATAGATGGGAATGAAATCGTTTATGCAAATAATTGCATGTAAATTAAGGGCGGTTATTTAAAATTTTAAATGCATACAGACCCTGAATAAATTATACAGACCCTGTATACTTTGTACATGTTTGAACACGCATACAAATGATGACGTCACCATCAGTGTTTTAATATACTTACCGTTCACTCTAATATTATCACTGCTTATAATCTATGAAATACAACATAAGAAATTCGTTTAACGCATTTATTTCGTTATAATGGTAAAGTTGGCACGGCGGTGGACACCAGGATTCAATCCCTTCCAAATTGATAATGTGTGGTTAAGGATAAATTTCAAAGTTTAAAACGTCTTTATTAAAACGGTTTTTAGGGTTTCCTTAAGGTTTCAAATTATTTTTAATAAACAATAAACGCATTAAACGAATTTTTTTGTTTTATTTCATAGATTAAGAAGTGATATTAAAAACGAGTGAACTTGATACGGTAAGTTATACAGACCTGTATACAGACCCTGTATAAATGATAACAGATCCTGTATAAATTATACAGACCTGTATACAGAACCTGTATAAATGATAACAGACCCTGTATAATCACAACAGACCCTGTATACAGACCCGCCTCCATTTATCTTCTTAGCGCCTCCATTTATCCTCTTAGCGCCTCCATTTATCATCCTAGCGCCTCCATTTATCATCTTAGCGCCTCCATTTATCATCTTAGCGCCTCCATTTATCCTCTTAGCGCCTCCATTTATCCTCTTAGCGCCTCCATTTATCATCTTAGCGCCTCCATTTATCCGTTTACCGCCTCCATTTATCCGTTTAGCGCCTCCATTTATCATCTTAGCGCCTCCATTTATTCGTTTAGCGCCTCCATTTATCCGGTTAGCGCCTCCATTTATCATCTTAGCGCCTCCATTTATCCGTTTAGCGCCTCCATTTCTCCGTTTAGCGCCTCCATTTATCATCTTAGCGCCTCCATTTATCCGTTTAGCGCCTCCATTTATCCGTTTAGCGCCTCCATTTATCATCTTAGCGCCTCCATTTATCCGTTTAGCGCCTCCATTTATCCGTTTAGCGCCTCCATTTACCAACTTAGCGCCTCCATTTATCCGTTTAGCGCCTCCATTTATCCGTTTAGCGCCTCCATTTATCATCTTAGCGCCTCCATTTATCCGTTTAGCGCCTCCATTTATCATCATATCGCCTCCATTTATGCGTTTAGCGCCTCCATTTATCCGTTTAGCGCCTCCATTTATCCGTTTAGCGCCTCCATTTATCATCTTAGCGCCTCCATTTATCCGTTTAGCGCCTCCATTTATCATCTTAGCACCTCCATTTATCCGTTTAGCGCCTCCATTTATCCGTTTAGCGCCTCCATTTATCATCTTAGCGCCTCCATTTATCCGTTTAGCGCCTCCATTTATCATCTTAGCGCCTCCATTTATCCGTTTAGCGCCTCCATTTATCCGTTTAGCGCCTCCATTTATCATCTTAGCGCCTCCATTTATCATCTTAGCGCCTCCATTTATCATCTTAGCGCCTCCATAGCGCCTCCATTTATCCTCTTAGCGCCTCCATTTAGCCTCTTAGCGCCTCAATATAGCCTCTAAATTCCACCCAGACCCTCCTTTTGTATAAATAAGTTGCTACCCACTGCTCGAACCTCATTAGTATTTAGCATGTATGACAGTGCAGATATGGATTAATATTATTCGACCATTGGACGAGCATATTCTAGAAAACCCCTCTTGGAGTCGTCAACTTCTATAAATAGGAGGTCAAGTTTCATTACCATCAAAACAATTACGATGATGAGACATCACGGACATAGACACAGATCGCGGATACCTTGGATACATAAGAGTCAACCTGATGATGAGAATCATTATCGTCGTATTACATCACAGATAATTAAAATTAGTAATGCAATAAGACAAAAACAGTTATCCACCAAAAGAGGGCAACGCGACCATATCAATATGCTAAAAGAAACTTATAAGCCAATTACTGAACCGCTCATCGAACTAATACAAAAAATTAAATCGGAGACACAACCCGAACTTGACCTACTTATAAAGCCACAACCTTCATCTGCCAAAACGGATTTGTTTAAGGTAGAACAACCTGTTTTGATACATAACCAGCCCGAATTAGATCAACTTACAGAAGATGAGTTCAATAAACACCAAACTGCATCTGATTTATATACAGGCACTCCATTTCGAGGTATAATCCCAAAACCGAGAAGTTTATCACAACCAGAGTTCTTGCAGGATGATGTTTCTTTCCAGTATGATCCTATACAAGAAGAAGATGATGATGATGAAGTCATGGAGACTTCTCCTCCAACAGTCGAAAGTATGAGTCCTGATGTTCTTAACGAATATCTTGGGCAATACGATCCGTTACCACGGACATATATTGAGGGAATACTAACAAATGAATTTGAACAGGATGTTGTTTACGGAGCTTCCTTCGACGCGCAAACAGAAAAATGGCAGATTGGAGATGGTTTCGTAACTCTCGATGGAAAAGATTTAATTATTAAGGATATTAGATATGCTGGCACACCAGGGTTGTATGAGTTACTTTTCAAGAAGCAGCCTATTGGCTACAACAACGCCGATCTAGATCAATATAAAGATATATTGAAAAGAACAAATGCTCATCGTCGATCAAATCATCCGGAGAATCAGATAAAGGGCACACGTTTACCGAAGTACAAAAGGATCATTAAACCAATGTTTGATGTGTCAACTGGAAATATTCGTACGAGAGCAAAGTCAGTAAGCATAAAGATGGGTGTGGGTTTAATTGCGGATGAGAGGACTCCACATCAATATACCTACTCTGACTACATAAACGATATTATAGATAGATTACGGATATTGGCTAGTTCACAAACCGCAAGTAAAAATACAGCTGATAATGATGAAATTTCAGCTATCATCGAGGAACTTCGAGAGGCTGGTATTATTGAATAATCGTTAATAGCTACACTTGAAAATGAAAATGATCATTTACCTAAATAAATTAAATAAATATATTATACAAATTATTATTGATCCCAAATGTACAATCCTGCAACCAAAATCGTTGCACTTATAAAACAGTATATAAAGAAGGGTGTTTATATAAAGTCGCTCATTCCAACATCGCCTGATAACACTAGCGGTGTACGCAGGTGAGAAAAGAGTGACGTAATTATAATAAGAATGAAGTTTGAACGTAAACAGGGGTTGGGTATATACAGAAAGCGTAAAGAAAAGCTAGGCGTGGTTCCCTTTAAACAAGCAGTTCTCAAACATGTTAGCGATACGTTGGGAGATATTGTTAACCAGAATAATATACATAACGCTGTGAAGTACGCCCTTTCGGAGGCAAAATTTGCTATCAACCAGGCGGGAGGAAAGAAACGAATACATATTCCTCATATAATTGAGCTTCCAGATTCTTCACCTATTAAAGCCGGCGGATTTTTACCATTTTTAATACCACTATTTGCTGGTCTATCAGCAGCAGGAGCACTCGCCTCCGGTGTGAGTAATGTTGTGAAAGCGATAAAAGATGTAAGAAACGCTAAAAATAAATTGGCTGAACAATCGAGGCATAATAAAACAATGGAGGCTATCACAATTGGAAAACAACAACCAAAATCAGGCAACGGGTTATATTTAAAACCATATCGTAAAGGATTCGGTCTCTTCCTGCATCCTAAATTAAAACACTAAAAAATTCGTGTATATATATATAGCTGCCTGCACCTTTGATAATGTTATCAGTCATGTCTCAGATGTTCACGTTAAGAGGCACGCGGAGCCAGCTGTCCGCTTCATACCATCCCCCAATTGAACTGGATCCTAGATTTTCGTATACGTTGGGACTTATAGGATTATACACTTATAATAGCATTCCGAATATACAAGAGGGTGAGGATACATTTTACTATGGAGATAATGATACCCCAATTAAAATTCCTACAGGTGCATATGACGTTAGTGATATTGAATCATATGTACAACGAATCATTAGCGAGAATGAGAATTCAGTAGATCCAATTACTATCAAAGCAAATAAAAACACATTACGATGCGAAATCCATAGTAAATTTAAAATAAATTTTACAAAACCAAACAATATTGCACGAATTTTAGGATTTAGCCCAATGATAATCGAACCGAACAAAAATTACGAGTCGGATCTTCCAGTGCAGATTATTAGAGTAAGAACTGTTCGAGTAGAATGTAATTTAGTTACAAGCGCATTTTATGATGAAGTGCGTGCACATACACTCATTGAGTTTGCAATCCCGGTAGCTGCAGGATATCCGATCGATATAGAGCCAAAAAATGTTGTTTATCTACCTATAAATAGCAGTAGCACTATCACAAATATATCATTATCACTAATCGATCAGAACGGGCAGGAGGTTAACTTACGCGGTGAGGAGATTGTAATTCTGTTAGAACTGAAGAGAAGTACTTTGTAATATGGGATTAGTCATCAATAATCGACGAAGGTATAAATACGAGCCAGCTACAACTAAGTCATCATTTAGTGAGAACTATCACACCAAGAGGTTGTCTACGGAGAATAGAAATTTTTTAATATCTTTAGGATTTAAATTGACTCAACAATGAGTAGTGAATTATCTGTAACTGAAGGGCTGTCCTTTGACCAGTCTATTACAAGTGAGCAGAATCATTCATACCTTCTTCGAATACAATCATTTAAAATAAACGATGAAATTCGAATTCCGATTCAGCATCAGGATATATACACTATCCCATGCGATAGTTATATTTACATTGAAGGATCCGTTGAAGAAGAAGCAGGGGTCGGTTTATGTGGTTTAACTCACAACGCTTACATGTTTCTCTTTCGAGAAATAAGATATGAGTTGAATGGTGTTGAGATTCATAGATGTCTAGAGCCAGGCATTACTACCGACTTGAAAGCTCATGCTTCATACAGCATATCAGAGAGCAGTGGTTTACATTGTGCTGGATGGGTGCCCATTACGCGTAAACAAACGACAGTTTCAGGCAAAGTCTTCAGTGCGTACATTCCGCTGAGTTTCATTTTCGGTTTTGTCGAAGATTATAAAAAGATTATAATCAATTCTCGTCAGGAGCTGGTGTTAATACGCTCACGCTCTGATGATAATTGTTACCGGAAAGAAGATCCTGCTGGTACGAAAAAGTTAAAGTTTACTTTAACGAATGTTGAGTGGAGGGTGCGACACATTACCGTTGATGATAAATCACGTCTGCAATTACAATTATTGGAAAGTGACATACCCATAATTATTCCATTTCGTAAATGGGAGTTGCATGAACTGCCAGCGTTACGTGAGTCAACCAAAGACATTTGGTCAGTCATGACAAGTACTAATTTGGAGAGACCTCGCTTTGTATTTGTGGCATTCCAAAAGGGAGTTCAGGACGATATCCATCAAGGCGCTTCTGATTACAGCCATGTACTCATAAAAAACATAAAACTTTATTTAAACTCCTCACAATATCCGTATGATAATTTGAATCTAGAAATGGACAAAAAGAAGTATGCTATAGCGTATAACATGTACACGCAATTTAGATCAGCTTACTATGGGACTTCCGCATCTGAGCCTCTTTTAGATTACGAAGGTTTTCATAAAAATCCAATTTTCATAATTGATTGTTCAAAGCAAGTGGAGAGCGTTAAATCCTCAACGGTAGATACTAAACTGGAGTTTGAGACTAGTAAAGCATTTAATAAATTATATAAGGCATACTGTCTAATAATTCATGATGCCATCATAGAGCATTACCCCTTACTAATGGGGTGAAGAAGATAGTATGATAAATCAACAGTTCCAGCCAAAAAATTCATGTGTGGATCGGCGAATTGGATGGATATAAAAGAGTTCCCGAACGATTTACACCTGGAGGGACGTCAAGATAAGGTTTTAGCGCCTCCATTTATCATCTTAGCGCCTCAATTTATCCGTTTAGCGCCTCCATTTATCATCTTATCGCCTCCATTTATGCGTTTAGCGCCTCCATTTATCCGTTTAGCGCCTCCATTTATCCGTTTAGCGCCTCCATTTATCATCTTAGCGCCTCCATTTATCCGTTTAGCGCCTCCATTTATCATCTTAGCGCCTCCATTTATCCGTTTAGCGCCTCCATTTATCCGTTTAGCGCCTCCATTTATCATCTTAGCGCCTCCATTTATCCGTTTAGCGCCTCCATTTATCATCTTAGCGCCTCCATTTATGCGTTTAGCGCCTCCATTTATCCGTTTAGCGCCTCCATTTATCCGTTTAGCGCCTCCATTTATCATCTTAGCGCCTCCATTTATCCGTTTAGCGCCTCCATTTATCATCTTAGCGCCTCCATTTATCATCTTAGCGCCTCCATAGCGCCTCCATTTATCCTCTTAGCGCCTCCATTTAGCCTCTTAGCGCCTCAATATAGCCTCTAAATTCCACCCAGACCCTCCTTTTGTATAAATAAGTTGCTACCCACTGCTCGAACCTCATTAGTATTTAGCATGTATGACAGTGCAGATATGGATTAATATAATTCGACCATTGGACGAGCATATTCTAGAAAACCCCTCTTGGAGTCGTCAACTTCTATAAATAGGAGGTCAAGTTTCGTTACCATCAAAACAATTACGATGATGAGACATCACGGACATAGACACAGATCGCGGATACCTTGGATACATAAGAGTCAACCTGATGATGAGAATCATTATCGTCGTATTACATCACAGATAATTAAAATTAGTAATGCAATAAGACAAAAACAGTTATCCACCAAAAGAGGGCAACGCGACCATGTCAATATGCTAAAAGAAACTTATAAGCCAATTACGGAACCGCTCATCGAACTAATACAAAAAATTAAATCGGAGATAACCCGAACTTGACCTACTTATAAAGCCACAACCTTCATCTGCCAAAACGGATTTGTTTAAGGTAGAACAACCTGTTTTGATACATAACCAGCCCAAATTAGATCAACTTACAGAAGATGAGTTCAATAAACACCAAACTGCATCTGATTTATATACAGGCACTCCATTTCGAGGTATAATCCCAAAACCGAGAAGTTTATCACAACCAGAGTTCTTGCAGGAGGATGTTTCTTTCCAGTATGATCCTATACAAGAAGAAGAAGATGATGATGAAGTCATGGAGACTTCTCCTCCAACAGTCGAAAGTATGAGTCCTGATGTTCTTAACGAATATCTTGGGCAATACGATCCGTTACCACGGACATATATTGAGGGAATACTAACAAATGAATTTGAACAGGATGTTGTTTACGGAGCTTCCTTCGACGCGCAAACAGAAAAATGGCAGATTGGAGATGGTTTCGTAACTCTCGATGGAAAAGATTTAATTATTAAGGATATTAGATATGCTGGCACACCAGGGTTGTATGAGTTACTTTTCAAGAAGCAGCCTATTGGCTACAACAACGCCGATCTAGATCAATATAAAGATATATTGAAAAGAACAAATGCTCATCGTCGATCAAATCATCCGGAGAATCAGATAAAGGGCACACGTTTACCGAAGTACAAAAGGATCATTAAACCAATGTTTGATGTGTCAACTGGAAATATTCGTACGAGAGCAAAGTCAGTAAGCATAAAGATGGGTGTGGGTTTAATTGCGGATGAGAGGACTCCACATCAATATACCTACTCTGACTACATAAACGATATTATAGATAGATTACGGATATTGGCTAGTTCACAAACCGCAAGTAAAAATACAGCTGATAATGATGAAATTTCAGCTATCATCGAGGAACTTCGAGAGGCTGGTATTATTGAATAATCGTTAATAGCTACACTTGAAAATGAAAATGATCATTTACCTAAATAAATTAAATAAATATATTATACAAATTATTATTGATCCCAAATGTACAATCCTGCAACCAAAATCGTTGCACTTATAAAACAGTATATAAAGAAGGGTGTTTATATAAAGTCGCTCATTCCAACATCGCCTGTTAACACTAGCGGTGTACGCAGGTGAGAAAAGAGTGACGTAATTATAATAAGAATGAAGTTTGAACGTAAACAGGGGTTGGGTATATACAGAAAGCGTAAAGAAAAGCTAGGCGTGGTTCCCTTTAAACAAGCAGTTCTCAAACATGTTAGCGATACGTTGGGAGATATTGTTAACCAGAATAATATACATAACGCTGTGAAGTACGCCCTTTCGGAGGCAAAATTTGCTATCAACCAGGCGGGAGGAAAGAAACGAATACATATTCCTCATATAATTGAGCTTCCAGATTCTTCACCTATTAAAGCCGGCGGATTTTTACCATTTTTAATACCACTATTTGCTGGTCTATCAGCAGCAGGAGCACTCGCCTCCGGTGTGAGTAATGTTGTGAAAGCGATAAAAGATGTAAGAAACGCTAAAAATAAATTGGCTGAACAATCGAGGCATAATAAAACAATGGAGGCTATCACAATTGGAAAACAACAACCAAAATCAGGCAACGGGTTATATTTAAAACCATATCGTAAAGGATTCGGTCTCTTCCTGTATCCTAAATTAAAACACAAAAAAATTCGTGTATATATATATAGCTGCCTGCACCTTTGATAATGTTATCAGTCATGTCTCAGATGTTCACGTTGAGAGGCACGCGGAGCCAGCTGTCCGCTTCATACCATCCCCCAATTGAACTGGATCCTAGATTTTCGTATACGTTGGGACTTATAGGATTATACACTTATAATAGCATTCCGAATATACAAGAGGGTGAGGATACATTTTACTATGGAGATAATGATACCCCAATTAAAATTCCTACAGGTGCATATGACGTTAGTGATATTGAATCATATGTACAACGAATCATTAGCGAGAATGAGAATTCAGTAGATCCAATTACTATCAAAGCAAATAAAAACACATTACGATGCGAAATCCATAGTAAATTTAAAATAAATTTTACAAAACCAAACAATATTGCACGAATTTTAGGATTTAGCCCAATGATAATCGAACCGAACAAAAATTACGAGTCGGATCTTCCAGTGCAGATTATTAGAGTAAGAACTGTTCGAGTAGAATGTAATTTAGTTACAAGCGCATTTTATGATGAAGTGCGTGCACATACACTCATTGAGTTTGCAATCCCGGTAGCTGCAGGATATCCGATCGATATAGAGCCAAAAAATGTTGTTTATCTACCTATAAATAGCAGTAGCACTATCACAAATATATCATTATCACTAATCGATCAGAACGGGCAGGAGGTTAACTTACGCGGTGAGGAGATTGTAATTCGGTTAGAACTGAAGAGAAGTACTTTGTAATATGGGATTAGTCATCAATAATCGACGAAGGTATAAATACGAGCCAGCTACAACTAAGTCATCATTTAGTGAGAACTATCACACCAAGAGGTTGTCTACGGAGAATAGAAATTTTTTAATATCTTTAGGATTTAAATTGACTCAACAATGAGTAGTGAATTATCTGTAACTGAAGGGCTGTCCTTTGACCAGTCTATTACAAGTGAGCAGAATCATTCATACCTTCCTCGAATACAATCATTTAAAATAAACGATGAAATTCGAATTCCGATTCAGCATCAGGATATATACACTATCCCATGCGATAGTTATATTTACATTGAAGGATCCGTTGAAGAAGAAGCAGGGGTCGGTTTATGTGGTTTAACTCACAACGCTTACATGTTTCTCTTTCGAGAAATAAGATATGAGTTGAATGGTGTTGAGATTGATAGATGTCTAGAGCCAGGCATTACTACCGACTTGAAAGCTCATGCTTCATACAGCATATCAGAGAGCAGTGGTTTACATTGTGCTGGATGGGTGCCCATTACGCGTAAACAAACGACAGTTTCAGGCAAAGTCTTCAGTGCGTACATTCCGCGAAGTTTCATTTTCGGTTTTGTCGAAGATTATAAAAAGATTATAATCAATTCTCGTCAGGAGCTGGTGTTAATACGCTCACGCTCTGATGATAATTGTTACCGGAAAGAAGATCCTGCTGGTACGAAAAAGTTAAAGTTTACTTTAACGAATGTTGAGTGGAGGGTGCGACACATTACCGTTGATGATAAATCACGTCTGCAATTATTACAATTATTGGAAAGTGACATACCCATAATTATTCCATTTCGTAAATGGGAGTTGCATGAACTGCCAGCGTTACGTGAGTCAACCAAAGACATTTGGTCAGTCATGACAAGTACTAATTTGGAGAGACCTCGCTTTGTATTTGTGGCATTCCAAAAAGGAGTTCAGGACGATATCCATCAAGACGCTTCTGATTACAGCCATGTACTCATAAAAAACATAAAACTTTATTTAAACTCCTCACAATATCCGTATGATAATTTGAATCTAGAAATGGACAAAAAGAAGTATGCTATAGCGTATAACATGTACACGCAATTTAGATCAGCTTACTATGGGACTTCCGCATCTGAGCCTCTTTTAGATTACGAAGGTTTTCATAAAAATCCAATTTTCATAATTGATTGTTCAAAGCAAGTGGAGAGCGTTAAATCCTCAACGGTAGATACTAAACTGGAGTTTGAGACTAGTAAAGCATTTAATAAATTATATAAGGCATACTGTCTAATAATTCATGATGCCATCATAGAGCATCACCCCTTACTAATGGGGTGAAGAAGATAGTATGATAAATCAACAGTTCCAGCCAAAAAATTCATGTGTGGATCGGCGAATTGGATGGATATAAAAGAGTTCCCGAACGATTTACACCTGGAGGGACGTCAAGATAAGGTTGTAGAAGAAAATGCTGTACATATAATATTTTGTATTGAAGTATATGATTTTCAATAAATTATTTTATAGCAATATTGTTGTTTTTTATCCTGTACTCCTACCATCCCAATCATGAACTCCATAAATTGATGACGTGCATAGCGGAACGTTGTATGTGTGTACCAGCAAGTCAACACGTCTAAATATCACCATTATAAGGAAGAGGCGTTCCGAGCACCATTTTCTAACCCAACCCATCTAATCAAATCGCTAGAACGAGCCGACGTATCTGTGTATCAGCAACCTAACACGTCTAAATCAAATCATTAAAAGGAAGAGTCTGATGGTAGGGTTAAAGATATATATATACATATATATGTGGGTTAAATTTATATATTTCATAGATAAGAATTATAATAAATCGCTTAAATAGTGGGTAATGTTATAACATATGACGTAGCTGATTGACATAACAATTTATTCAATAATATTAAGTTTACGTAAAGTTTTAGTAATTCTTTTAAATTCACTTTTTTCTGATGCACTGCGTAGTCCATAAGTATAAACTAGATCTCGAAGTATGGCTACGTAGTAATTTGGATTGTACGGTTTTAACATAGGCTTAAAATAGAGTTCGTTATTCTTAGTTCTCTCAGCATAGTTCTTAAGATATGTTTCGGCTGGGTTTATCAGTTTATCCTCTTCTTTCTCATCATCATAATCACGATCTGTGTGAGTTACGGGTGGACTCATCAGGTAATCCTCTTCATTGACATCAATATCTTTACGGGTTGCTGGTAGATTCATCAGGTAATCATCTTCTTCCTCATCCCCATATTTATTGGTTGCGGATCGGTGTATGTGTTCACTCTCTTTATTCTCATCTTTCTGGGCTGCTATTTCAAAATGTTTTTTTATTATGTCTTTTTAAATTATCTAAACGGTTGTATTTTTTTTCACACTGAAGGCATTGTTGATGTATCCTTTTATGACCACCTAGGGGTTTGTCCCGAGGGAAAGTTTTCTCCATATCTGTACTATCATACATGTTAAATACTAATGAGGTTCGAGCAGTGGTAGCAACTTATTTATACAAAAGGAGGGTCTGGGTGGAATTTAGAGGCTATATTGAGGCGCTAAGAGGCTAAATGGAGGCGCTAAGATGATAAATGGAGGCGCTAAGATGATAAATGGAGGCGCTAAACGGATAAATGGAGGCGCTAAGATGATAAATGGAGGCGCTAAACGGATAAATGGAGGCGCTAAACGGATAAATGGAGGCGCTAACCGGATAAATGGAGGCGCTAAACGAATAAATGGAGGCGCTAAGATGATAAATGGAGGCGCTAAACGGATAAATGGAGGCGCTAAGATGATAAATGGAGGCGCTAAACGGATAAATGGAGGCGCTAAACGGATAAATGGGGGCGCTAAGATGATAAATGGAGGCGCTAAACGGATAAATGGAGGCGCTAAGATGATAAATGGAGGCGCTAAACGGATAAATGGAGGCGCTAAACGGATAAATGGAGGCGCTAAACGCATAAATGGAGGCGCTAAGATGATAAATGGAGGCGCTAAACGGATAAATGGAGGCGCTAAGATGATAAATGGAGGCGCTAAACGGATAAATGGAGGCGCTAAACGGATAAATGGAGGCGCTAAGATGCTAAATGGAGGCGCTAAACGGATAAATGGAGGCGCTAAACGGATAAATGGAGGCGCTAAACGAATAAATGGAGGCGCTAAGATGATAAATGGAGGCGCTAAGATGATAAATGGAGGCGCTAAGATTATAAATGGAAGCGCTAACCGGATAAATGGAGGCGCTAAACGAATAAATGGAGGCGCTAAGATGATAAATGGAGGCGCTAAACGGATAAATGGAGGCGCTAAGATGATAAATGGAGGCGCTAAACGGATAAATGGAGGCGCTAACCGGATAAATGGAGGCGCTAAACGAATAAATGGAGGCGCTAAGATGATGAATGGAGGCGCTTAACGGATAAATGGAGGCGCTAAGATGATAAATGGAGGCGCTAACCGGATAAATGGAGGCGCTAAACGAATAAATGGAGGCGCTAAGATGATAAATGGAGGCGCTAAACGGATAAATGGAGGCGCTAAGATGATAAATGGAGGCGCTAAGAGGATAAATGGAGGCGCTAAACGAATAAATGGAGGCGCTAAGATGATAAATGGAGGCGCTAAGATGATAAATGGAGGCGCTAAGATGATAAATGGAGGCGCTAACCGGATAAATGGAGGCGCTAAACGAATAAATGGAGGCGCTAAGAGGATAAATGGAGGCGCTAAGATGATAAATGGAGACGCTAAGATGATAAATGGAGGCGCTAACCGGATAAATGGAGGCGCTAAACGGATAAATGGAGGCGCTAAGATGATAAATGGAGGCGCTAACCGGATAAATGGAGGCGCTAAACGAATAAATGGAGGCGCTAAGATGATAAATGGAGGCGCTAAACGGATAAATGGAGGCGCTAAACGGATAAATGGAGGCGCTATGATGATAAATGGAGGCGCTAAGAGGATAAATGGAGGCGCTAAGAGGATAAATGGAGGCGCTAAGATGATAAATGGAGGCGCTAAACGGATAAATGGAGGCGCTATGATGATAAATGGAGGCGCTAAGAGGATAAATGGAGGCGCTAAGAGGATAAATGGAGGCGCTAAGATGATAAATGGAGGCGCTAAGAGGATAAATGGAGGCGCTAAGAGTATAAATGGAGGCGGGTCTGTATACAGGGTCTGTTGTGATTATACAGGGTCTGTTATCATTTATACAGGTTCTGTATACAGGTCTGTATAATTTATACAGGATCTGTTATCATTTATACAGGGTCTGTATACAGGTCTGTATAACTTACCGTATCAAGTTCACTCGTTTTTAATATCACTTCTTAATCTATGAAACAAAACAAAAAAATTCGTTTAATGCGTTTATTGTTTATTAAAAATAATTTGAAACCTTAAGGAAACCCTAAAAACCGTTTTAATAAAGACGTTTTAAACTTTGAAATTTATCCTTAACCACACATTATCAATTTGGAAGGGATTGAATCCTGGTGTCCACCGCCGTGTCAACTGTACCATTATAACGAAATAAATGCGTTAAACGAATTTCTTATGTTTTATTTCATAGATTATAAGCAGTGATAATATAAGAGTGAACGGTAAGTATATTAAAACACTGATGGTGACGTCATCATTTGTATGCGTGTTCAAACATGTACAAAGTATACAGGGTCTGTATGCAGATCTGTATAATTTATTCAGGGTCTGTATGCATCTAAAATTTTAAATAACCACTCTTAATTTACATGCAATTATTTGCATAAACGATTTCATTCCCATCTATTGGTGAAGTGCCGAACTATTATAATTTCAGCGTGGATCCCAACCTAGGTATGTAGTTCGGTAATTGGTCGGTAGATGGCGCTCCTCGGCACTTCACCAATTTAATATATTAAATAAATGTGCTCAAGAAGATAGCGTCGTTTAAAATATGGCGGTCGGTCGACATGCCGTTTTAGCGCGTGGGGTTGGTACGTCTGGGGTTGGCGGACCTGGGGTTGACGCGAAAATTTGAAATTTTTAAGGTTGGCGGAAAAAATTTGAATTTTGCGCCATCTATTGGTGAAGTCTCGAACTACGTGTACTGACCGAGCGGGTCTAACCTCGCGCGCCATCTATCGGGTAGTTCGGCCGCTCACCGATAGATGGCGCGCGGGGTTTGAGTCGTGTGACGTCAGTGTGGTGGTGTGGTGGCGTTGAAAGTGCCATTTATTATCTACTTACATTATCTGTAACTGAAGGGCTGTCCTTTGACCAGTCTATTACAAGTGAGCAGTATCATTCATACCTTCCTCGAATACAATCATTTAAAGTAAACGATGAAATTCGAATTCCGATTCAGCATCAGGACATATACACCACCCCATGCGATAGTTATATTTACATTGAAGGATCCGTTGAAGAAGAAGCAGGGGTCGGTTTATGTGGTTTAACTCATAACGCTTACATGTTTCTCTTTCGAGAAATAAGATATGAGTTGAATGGTGTTGAGATTGATAGATGTCTAGAGCCAGGCATTACTACCGACTTGAAAGCTCATGCTTCATACAGCATATCAGAAAGCAATGGTTTACATTGTGCTGGATGGGTACCCATTACGCGTAAACAAACGACAGTTTCAGACAAAGTCTTCAGTGCGTACATTATGCTAAGTTTCATTTTCGGTTTTGCAGAAGATTATAAAAAGATTATTATCAATTCTCGTCAGGAGCTGGTGTTAATACGCTCACGCTCTGATGATAATTGTTACCGGAACGAAGATCCTTCTGGTACGAAAAAGTTAAAGTTTACTTTAACGAATGTTGAGTGGAGGGTGCGACACATTACCGTTGATGATAAATCACGTTTGCAATTATTACAATTATTGGAAAGTGACATACCCATAATTATTCCATTTCGTAAATGGGAGTTGCATGAACTGCCAGCGTTACGTGAGTCAACCAAAGAGATTTGGTCAGTCATGGCAAGTACTAATTTGGAGAGACCTCGCTTTGTATTTGTGGCATTCCAAAAAGGAGTTCAGGACGATATCCATCAAGACGCTTCTGATTACAGCCATGTACTCATAAAAAACATAAAACTTTATTTAAACTCCTCACAATATCCGTACGATAATTTGAATCTAGAAATGGACAAAAAGAAGTATGCTATAGCGTATAACATGTACACGCAATTTAGATCAGCTTACTATGGGACTTCCACATCTGAGCCTCTTTTAGATTACGAAGGTTTTCATAAAATTCCAATTTTCATAATTGATTGTTCAAAGCAAGCGGAGAGCGTTAAATCCTCAACGGTAGATATTAAACTGGAGTTTGAGACTAGTAAAGCATTTAATAAATTATATAAGGCATACTGTCTAATAATTCATGATACCATCATAGAGTCTTACCTCTTACTAATGGGGTGAAGAAGATAGTATGATAAATCAACAGTTCCAGCCAAAAAATTCATGTGTGGATCGGCGAATTGGATGGATATAAAAGAGTTCCCGAACGTTTTACACTTGGAGGGACGTCAAGATAAGGTTGTAGAAGAAAATGCTGTACATATAATATTTTGTATTGAAGTATATGATTTTCAATAAATTATTTTATAGCAATATTGTTGTCTTTTTATACTGTACTCCTACCATCCCAATCATGAACTCCATAAATTGATGACGTGCATAGCGGAACGTTGTATGTGTACCAGCAAGTCAACACGTCTAAATAACATCATTATAAGGAAGAGGCTGATGGTGGGCAAAAAATACAATGAGGGTCTCGGAGGGTCAAATGAGGGTCTCGGAGGGTCAAATGAGGGTCTCGGAGGGTCAAATGAGGGTCCGGGAGGGTCAAACGTGGGTCTCGGAGGGTCAAATGAGGGTCTCGGAGGGTCAAATGAGGGTCTCGGAGGGTCAAATGAGGGTATCGGAGGGTCAAATGAGAGTCTCGGAGGGTCAAATGAGGGTATCGGGGGGTCAAATGGGGGTCTCGGAGGGTCAAATGAGGGTCTCGGAGGGTCAAATGAGGGTCTCGGAGGGTCAAATGAGGGTCTCGGAGGGTCTCGGAGGGTCAAATGAGGGTCAATATACAGGGTCTGTATACAGGGTCTGTTGTGATTATACAGGGCCTGTATACAGGGTCTGTATAATTTCTACAGGGTCTGTATACAGATCTGTATAATTTATACAGGTTCTGTATACAGGGTCTGAACCTGAATAGGTTCGAAGAGGTTTTTTAGCGGTGGAAGGAACTGATAATCTTTGTATTAGGTTAAGGTATTTACTATAATGTATTTAAAAAATATCAATAAACTATGTAAAATTCTTATAAATTGTGTATGACCTTTTTTTTGCTAAGTGTTTTATAATAATTTTAATTAAAACATTCTTATCAAGAATTTATTCAATTATACGATATATCATATTACGTCACTCAGTAGATTACGTTGATCATAGAACCATACTTATCAGAAGTAGATACCGCAACATTAGTTCTCCTACTTACCCGTAGAAGACGCCACACGAATTTTTTCGCATTTAAATATTACGTGTGGAGGAGTGTGCAATTTGGAAGGGATTGAATCCTGGTGCCCACCGCCACCCCTCATGGAGAAGTTTACACCATGCAAGTTTCATACAAAAAATAATATTAGCGCAGTTTGTGCTATGAATAATTGTAAACTACTGTATAATTATATTATGTCAACTTTACCATTATAAACAATAAATGCATTAAACGAATTTCTTATGTTTTATTTCATAGATTAAGCAGTGATAATTTAAAAGTAAACGGTAAGTATATTAAAACACTGTTGATGGTGACGTCATGACGTTTTAAACTTTGAAATTTATCCTTAATGGCGCGAAAATTTGAATTTGATCGGTTCGCGCATGCTCTGTAGAATTTTAAGTGTCTAACGCGCTGAAATTCGAAGAAGATTACATCGTCCCAAGTTAAAATAAGAAGATGGTACTCAAAGATGTCTGCTCAAGAAGATGGCGTCGTTTAAAATATGAAGGCCGGTCGGCATGCCATTTTAGCGCGTGGGGTTGGTACTTATATACCATTGGCAATGAAGCTTATTAATTGCAGACAAGATGCTAGTGAAATCTATCAAATTTGTGCTTGATTTGCATAAGAAACAATGTTAAATTGTAATTCGGTGCTGTATGAGACATTTGGTCATAAGATTGCATGCAAATTAGCGAACACCGTGTTTAGATCGTTGCGGTTTAGTCTTATCTTTGAGCAATTACGTCATATTGGAATATTCTAGAATAAAAATTTACGTTAGAACTAAGATTTTCGCTCGCAAAAACAAGTTTGTACACGTTTTGTCGTAAGGGGCGATTACGTCATCTTAGAACATTCTAGAACGAATTTACGTTAGAACCGAGATTTTCCGTGGTCAGGAGGCTAGATCCGGATGTTTATAATCGTTGTAAATTATACTTTAAAATATGACATTAATAATAAGTGCCTATTGACAATTTTTCGTTCGTATAATACAACCTCAATAACAAACACAATGGTAAAGAAATATAGGCATTTTCCTACTAAAAGCCACACACAAAACGCTGTATTGTCCTAAATTTTATTCTGAGTTAGGGGCCCCAAAGTTGAGACAACCATATCACAACGAAGTTAAAATAATAGATAGCAACGCCCGACATTAGCGAGGGAATATAACCGATTCTTCTCGAGATATAACCATCCAAAACGCTGTATTGTCCTAAATTTTATCCTCAACGGCGCTGGGCCCCCAAAGTTGAGACAACCAGATCACAAATAGATAGCAGCGCCCGACGTAGGAAAAATCGGAGCACTCGTTGCGGTCAATCCCGTTATCAGCAGACTAGTACGCTCATCATTCTCATCCTGACAGCTTTTTATTCCGCATGTGCATCGAGGGGAATTCTAACCTCACAATTGTTTACTCTGAAGTTGGCAACGCTCTGAAGTTAGCCGCGTGACCTTTGGCTGGAGAAAATTCAAAAATTTTAATTTTATTGGTTTGCGCGGTTGACGTCGCCCACGAAAATTCAAAAATTTTAATTTTGTCGGTTTGCGCATGCGCGGAATATTTGAAAGATGGCGTCACAATCCTGACACTTTTTTTATTTCCAAGGTGCATCTAAGGGCGTTCTAACCTCAAAATTGGGAAGCTCTGACGAGGGGGGCCTGGGGGCGGAGCCTTAGGCGGTAGAGCTAAGGGGACTACTCTGAAGTTGGCAACCTCTGAAGTTGGCAACACTCTGAAGTTAGCCGCGTGACCTTTGGCTGGAGATTGTTTCAAGGTCGTCCCAGCTGCCCCCAACTTTGTAGCAGAAGCTACTGATTAGCGCAGTCATCCCAACTGGCGGCCAAGGGGTAGGTGGGGGGCTGCTGTATACAGCTACCGCTGTATACATATGCTATATAACAAAAAACGTTTTTTTTAATATATAAATAAAAAATAACTGATTTCTTACGCGTAGATTCGGCGGAAGCATTGCTGCTAATAAGTATTTCACTACAACAAACGCATTCATTAAAAAAATTATATTATTTAAAAAATAGGGGAAAAAACTTACGAGCGTCCATAGCGTATAATGTCACAAATGTTATGCATAATATAAATAGTGGCACAGATAAAAGTAATTTTGCAACGACGATCGTGCTAACGAATTTTTTAGTTGTTTATGTATTTTTAAAAAATATCATTCTTATCAGTTCCTAGCACGCGTAGATATTACGTAAAACAAAAGAAATTCCATATTTTTCTTACAATGTATGTATAATATGTATAAATAATGACATAGATAACAGTAATTTTGCAACGACATTGCTAAACGCGATCGGTTTAAACTTTGAAATATATCCTTAATGGCGCGAAAATTTTTACGATTATGTTCAGATTGAGCCCTTCCAAATTCCATTGGTCCAATTACCTTCTGTATTCAATGTAAACAAGATGCACACTTTTTATATATTCGACTTTAGCACAAAATATGGTTTAATCGGAGTAGATTTATTAAAATCCCTAGAAGCGGAAATTGACTTTAAAAACAAATTATTACGCACACGGGATGGAAATGTACCGATACACAGGTGTGAAAATAGGACGACTCCTAAGACATATTAAATTACAGTCGGTCCTTGAACTCAGCAAGTAGTACGTATACCCCTTGACAACAACTATAATGAAGAAATTATCAACTGCGCAAAATTATGCAAAGGCGTCGAATTACCTAGTGCCATCGTACAAGTAAAAGACTATAAGGCTATAACAACAATTACCAACGTCAATGACATTCGAATATAATTCTTATCGCATGGTCTTTTTTAAACACAATTATTTCTGTAAGTAATATTAATAAAGACGGTTTAAACTTTGAAATTTATCCTTAATGGCGCGAAAATTTTAATTTGGTCGGTTCGCGCATGCTCTGTAGAATTTTAAGTGTCTAACGCGCTGAAATTCGAAAATTCTCGGTTCGCGCATGCGTCCTGCCACACCTTAAAATTTAAAAGATGGCGCCCGGCCATTATAGCGCGAAAATTTGAATTGTAGAATTTTAGGCGCGAAAATTTGAATTTTTAATAATAATAATAATACATTTATTGCGCAATAGTATACAAATACATTTCACACAAAGGATTAATACAACAGAAAATCTTATCCAAAGAATAACCGTAAATAGCAATAACGCATTACAACACATTCGAGAATACACCCGCACACTTATATAAACAACATTACAAATACTGTAGTCCGATATAACAATTCAATTCCCTACGCTATACATAAGGTTAGTTTCCTAGAAAAGGCTAAAATCAACCAGCAGCTCATCGCTCAAGATTAGCTGCTTGAGATCGTGTTTTAATTTACAGACGGAAATATCATGCAAAGAGAATGGCAAGTTATTAAAAATATAGGCGGCTAGGTATGAAAACGAAGATTTGTACTTCGCACAGTTGGGTCGAGGTATATTGAGTTGATGGTCAGTGTATCTTAAGTTTTTGATACAAATATGATGGTTCCCGACTAGAAATTATGTTTCTCAAGAGGACAGTAAGATGCAAAAAACGAGATTCATTTAGCTTCAGAAGCTGGAGTTCTCTTATAAGAGGCGTTATATGCTCGTAAAAAGAGGAGCCACACACGAATCTAACACAAATATTTTGGATTTTTTTAGGTTTAAACTTTTCACACAAACTCAGACAAGGACCGTATACAAAATCACAATATCGTACATGTGACATGACCAGCGAATCACACAACATCATCCTAGTGCTCCGGTCCAAAAACTTACACACAGCTACGCTCTTGAAAGCAAGGTAAGTCCGTCTGCAGACGGCAGCTACTTGTGACTTAAATTTAAGGTCACTGTCAAATAATAAACCTAAGTTCTTAACGGTTGTTTGTACAGCTTTTTTTGTACAGCTTTTAAAGATGGTGCGTGCGAAATTCAAATCCGAATAAATTTGGTGCGAAAATTTGAATTTGATCGGTTTGCGCATGCGTGGGAATGTCATTCGCTCGAAAATAAAATCGTAGTGCGTTCTCTCTCTAACAGTGTGAGTCATACACTCCAGGTTCCAGCGTTCGGGCGCGCTCGGCAGATCGGCGGACTTGGGTTCGGCCATCTTCGTGCGGAGGTTGGCGGCGTTGGCGGCGGGGCGGCGGCTCCAGCTCTCTCCTTTATATACTACTTGTGAGGTTATGTGCCGTTGTGTATATACTTTTCCGCTAGATGGCGCTCAATTTGTTTGAGATCATCGCGGCACTATAAATACTAATTTAGTCGTCCGGAACGGCATGCGGTTCTGCACGTTACGGATTGCGTTTTTACGGCAATATACTTGGTCCTTAGAGGCTACGATGTAGGTTAAATGTGACAAAAGTGGCGTAAATGCGGACGCTTTTCAGAAGTTTAATTTCAAAAATTTTGCATGGATCACAAGATGTTCCGGAAAAGTAAAAACTGTCAATTTCTTTTTTTCGTTAATAACTTCGGTATTACGATAAATAGAAAGACAAAATTTGTATTTTTACATAACAGCATACTCTGGAGCAATTTTTACTTGCTCATACGTAGTATGTAAAGTATTGTAATCGTGCCAAAAAAAAATTGAGATTTTAGCGGAAATATGTCTGTTTGGGTCCCCTGAACATTTTTGAGCAAAATGTCTGTGAATGGGTGTGTGTGTATATGTGTGTGTGTGTGTGTGTGTGTGTGTGTGTGTGTGTGTGTGTGTGTGTGTGTGTGTGTGTGTGTGTGTGTGTGTGTGTGTGTGTGTGTGTGTGTGTGTGTGTGTGTGTGTATGTGTGTGTGTGTGTGTGTGTGTGTGTGTGTGTGTGTGTGTGTGTGTGTGTGTGTGTGTGTGTGTGTGTGTGTGTGTGTGTGTGTGGATGTGTGTGTGTGTGTGTACCCGTTTTTTTGTGGCAACGATTCCGGAGAAACTACTAAAGGTATCGGGACGAAACTTTATATTTAGAAGTTTCATGACCAAACTTAGAGCTGAAAAGGTTTCTATTGAAAAGGGTCCAAATAAACTGGAGGTTTAGTCTTAGCATTTTTAAAAGATTTTGCAAATAACCCGCCATTTCTGGAATTTTGTCCAAATAAATAAATAATAAATTAAAGTAGAGGAAATTCTGAATAATTTATGACTATGAATTTTTTGGTACAATAACACGTAAGCGGTATTTGGACGGTGTACCCGATGTCAACGGAGTACAATATCCGAACGCAGCTTTAACCGACATATCTGTCTAATTCTGCTAGTTTTATTTTAATGCAGACAGCTGATTTCTATCAAATAGAATCTCATGCAGCTAAACTATTAATATTATATATAGTATGATAAAGTCATGTGGCCGCATCAGATTTTTTTTATCATAAGATGGTTTTATCCATCAGGTTTAGCTGGGCGATATCCAACTTTTTATTTCTTATGGACGCCATATTGAATTTTTACAGATTTAAATAGAATATTGAAAGAGCTTTACAACCATGTATAAGACGTGTATGAAATGATCATAAAATAGATCACAGGTCCCATTAGGTGGTCCGCCAGATCGCCCGACCTAACCCCCATGGATTTTTTTTCTATGGGCTACATAAAAACTGGCGCCCATAAACTGTGTTACGATACAGGGGTTTTGCATAGCCTACAGAGTTACGGGCGGTAGATATGTATTTTTATAAAATCAATACTCTCCAGGAGGTACCAATGGCATTACAAATCATGCGACATATTTTACTTGCTTTCTGATGCGTACAGTTTGTATAAATCTATCATTGTTGCACCTTGACCACCAAGGTATAGCCAGAGGGCATTACTATCAGTTACTGTCTACGAATTTGTACAGATATCTATAAGCCGTGACAGAATTTTCTAATAGATGACATCGGATTGCGCACAAACAGAGACTGCGATTGAATCGCAATTGGCAGATGTCACAAGCGGGTGTTTGAATTGTCATTTTAATTGAAGTCGGTTTTTTACACATTTTGTATTTGAAATCTTTGAATCTAAAAGAGGTGACTTAAAATGCCGAAATGTATTATCTGCGGTAGTTCTGATACTGATAGTGAAGTGAGCAAACTATTCTGCTTTCCAGAAACCCCCTAAAGATAAGTAAATGGCTATAGCCCAACTGCACCGCTGCCACTTAAATTTCAAGCTTAGCTTTAGTTCCCCTTAAACGTTAAGTTTGCTGCACCGTCAATAAAGTGACGCTTAAAATCGCTAAGCTTCCCTTATATTTAAGCCGAACATAGGGTTGATCAGAAGACTCAAGAGAAAGAAGCTTTTTAAGTTTGTGTAAATGTGAGTTAGTGACAAAAGTAGAGTAAGTGCTAGTTGTAAGTCTTAGTTCTTAAAGCAGAGACAGTGCTACTCATTGCGTAAGAAAAATGTGACCAGTATACCATGACTAACAGAGACATCAATGAGTGCCTGTTGTATTAAGTTATACTTGTAAAATAATTTAGAATTTAAAATTAAGTTACTCATTATTCAATTGAGGGGCTTGGAAGTAAAAGGGTTTAAGTGCACTTTAATAAAAAAAAAAATGAGCTTACTACAGTATACTACACTTAAAATATACCCTATATTGGGGTAAAAATAATTCATATAAATTTCACCTCCTATTTTTATGTGGTCTTTAAAATTATATTCAAATATTTGCTAATAGTGTCAGTGGTAAAAGAATTCAAGTGTACTTAAACCCTATTACTTCCAATAGTATACGAAAGTTAAGTAACATTATAGCGTCCGCGCTAGTTGATGTTGTTGCTACTTCCTAGAATGTTTAGTAATGGTTAAATAGTGCCACATAAAGTAACATGCATTCTGATATTACTGAAAACAAAAAGTCTGAAAATATTATTGTCACTTGCTTTGATTTGCAACAGGCACTGCCGTCACCCTTATTAACCACTTCTAAAGTATATTTTACTAAATATATTAGCATACAGCAATTTCTGCGGACGTCAAAATAAAAATAAAAACTTGAAAATTATTCAGTTTGAGTATTCAAGTCACCAATATAACACAGATTAAGTTATATTGGTTAAGTTCTTTGAACGGGCACATACATGGAGTGTGACCGTAGTTTTGGTTTATTTGAGCAAGAAAAGGAAAATTCCTCAACCTTTTGTCAGATTGTGCAGATTGAGACATCGTAGTAATAGCTGTTTTACACTACGCAATTTAGTGCGCAATTTAGTACACAATTTGTGCAGTAGTACCTCCTTACAACATCTTAAACAGAAATTGTGATGATTTTTCTTATGCTGACTAGTTTGTCTAGAAATTGAACCATTTTCTGTTGGCAGATTTCTGTTGCTTAACAACTTCTTGTGTAAGTTCTTGCACAAACATTGAGTAGTGTAAAACGGCTATAGTAAGAGGCAAATCAATAAATTTTGTGTGTATAATATGACCCGATGTTTACTCTTTTTTACCATTTCATGAAATATTGAAGGACCATAAAAATGATACCGATGACACAAAGTGCAGAGCAAATTGGCATTTCGTTTATTATAAAAGCGAAAGACGCGTTTGGATACAAAAATAGTCTGAACCGTAATATTGAGTTCTGGAGGTGCACAGTAAACACCTCAAAAGTTGGACGTTCGTCTTTCCGGTTTTCTATACTTAGCTTTTGAATAAAATATCAATCAAAATAAAAGTAGAGAAACCTAATCACCTTGGTGGAATATATTCCACCACTCCATCACGCATTTTCTACTAATATACCGGGTGATTCAATTTCGAGGCTCACCATGGGGATCTCGCTTATTAGTGGAGATAGAGCCTAAGTTTTCGTATTTTTTTGCAAGATAAGGCGGGGTTCAAGTAAAAGCCCAAAAATTTTACACCCCCCCCTGTCAATTTCTTTGTTGTGAGTGAAAAGCATTTTCTGTGTCTTTTGATCGTTTAGACACAAACCGTTCCGCCCAAATCATTCACTGGCAACTGACTGGACCTGTCCGATCCGCCCCTGAACTATATCTCCGTCTTTATCAGTTAGTAACATTGTCGTGTCATCAGCACAGAGCACCCGGTCCGCCTCCGGGCCGACACTGAAATCATTAATGTAAATTAAAAACAGCACCGGCCCCAGGACCTAACCCTGGGGCACACCGCATACAACCTCCTCCAGACCAGATCTTTCCCCATTGCATGAGACGTATTGTTTACGATTTGTGAAGTAAGATTTTACAAGATTGAGGCTATTTTTATCAAACTTCCTGAAATTTGTTCAGGAGTAAATCAGGAAGAACACAGTCGAACGCCTTACTCAAGTCACAAAGCAGCGTTCCCACAATCTCTCGGCATTCTTCGCCTTTGACAATCTTGTTTACCCGATAGATCAGAGCTTGTTGTCGATCTACCTGGCCTAAAACCAAACTGACGCGAGTGAAATAGCCCATTATCTTCAATGTGCTGGATAATTTGCCTTTTTAGCACTGTTTCAATTTTTTTTGTAATAACTGGCAAAAATAGAAATTGGCCTAAGGTTATCTGGGTCGTCAATATGATTATTTTTATTTTTGGGTATGGGGATAATTTTTGGCAGTTTCAAAATGTCTGAGAATACGCCTTCATTTATTATGTCGGTCAAACGTATCAATATTTTTCCTCTAATACACTTTATCAGGTCAGCATTCATATCGTGAGAGTCTAAGCCCGGTTTATTTTTTTAACTTTTTATTATATCTCTAATTTCTATGTAGCTGCTATGTTTGAAGTAAGACCAGGCAATAGAGATTATTGCGTGACAAAAATACTAGCAGGAAGCAGACGGCCCCAGGTCACGTGGAACAGTGCGTAGATGTATTGTGGTGTTTTCGACTCGCAAATATCATTTCTTAATTTGTTATAAACAAAAAACCTCAAAAAATCGTGCTGTTTTACGTTTTTTGCTCCTAAAATCTGAAGCGCTCAGGAGCGCGCGGCAGTTTTCGGTCATGTTTGCAAGCGCTTTTCACCTATTTCGCAAC